>PISW01009074.1:34125-65458 GCA_004023785.1 Mungos mungo | reverse complement strand
AATAAAGCCTCACCCTTGAAAGGTGCATAGACATGGGTGGGGTCCTACAGCCCCAATCTACCTGCTGGAATCAGATTAGGAATATGCTGTGGAGGCTCCCCATGGGCTGCGGAAGCAGGAGCAGCTCCTACCTGTGAGAAAGACCGGACCCACCTGCACATAGACTGGAACGTGCCTTCCCCTCCTGGCATCGGAACCCCCCTCCCCCCACCCCACCCGGCCAAACCCATGTCCACAAGTGCTCAGGCTCTTCACAATTTCCGTGTAATGAAGCAAAATACTCAAATCACTGAAGTCTGCACTCATCCGCCTACAGTTAGAGCACCGTCTACGCAAGTTAATGAATGATACGGCACAGAACCGTAAGTCAAAGTCACTAAAACATTTTCACGTTCACTGTCATGTGACTCTTAAAACCACCGATTAGATGCACCGAGAGAACAGGCAAGATAAAGGATTCCCAGGCATCACACGACGGGCCCTCAGACCCACACCTGTGTGACGTGGAGGCCAGCCTCCTGATACCAAGCCTGGCCTCTTGACTCCTGAGTCTAGTACTTTTTTTCCCCATAGACCACACTCCCTCCTGTCTAAAACAAACGCCAAGTCCGGGCGCGTTCCCAGCTAGAACGTGTCCCGGTCGGCTGCCTGCGGCAGCACGGGACTCGCCAGGCTCAGGTGCGCCTATGCCGGCTCCGGGGGCCTCCATCTCCCCCCTGCCGGCGGCCGCCCGGCTGCTGGCTCCAGGCGCGCCTCCTATAGGACACGCCTTCGCCGGCAGGTCCTACACCTGAGGGGAGGGAGAGAGAAAGACGCAGCAAGCAAAGACGCACTCACGGTTTTCCTGGTCAGTCGAAGAGAGAGAGTTTATTCGAAAGGCGTCAATATATATGCTTTTAGGGTGGAGATATTCAAATAGCTGGCCTACGTAGCAGTAGGTGAATAGAGTCGAAAATGCATAGTCAATGAAATGCCCCTTAAGACATTGCCTTAGCGGTATGGGGGGTGGGGGAGCAGCACTAAATACGGTATTTGATCTTTTGTGTGCTTCTGCCCTTCTGCGTCTGCCTCCGCGGGACAGGCGCCAGCTGGAAGGCTTGGTCTCCGACACCCTCCCATTTACAAAGGATTTGAGGGGCACCTGGGTGACTCAGTGGTTAAGCATCCAACTTCGGCTCAGGTCATCTCCCAGTTCGTGAGTCTGCATCGAGCTCTCTGCTGTCAGCACAGGACACATTTCAGATCCTCTGTCCCTCTCTCTCTCTCTCTCTCTCTCTCTAAAAAAAAAATAATAAACATTAGGGAAAAAACCCACTTATGTAAAAATACATAAAAAGAAAAAATTAAAAGGATCTGAACCAACTCTGCAGAACAGGAGAAACTAACCTGCTTCATGAAGCAAACACCCAAGTCAACAGATTATCCAGGAAGCCGTATTTCATCACTACACGGAACTTTCTAACACTTAGCTTAGCGCCTTTCCCCACAGAAAGGGAAGTCCTCCGCTGCCTTAGGAAAAACAGAATTCTCTGTCACTAGGGGTCACCAAGCAAAGGAAGGGTGCACAGCTACTCTCCAGGTACACTAAAAAGGATTCAAGCGTTCAGTGGGACGGATATTGACAGACATGGCTATGGATTCTATTGATGATAAATTCTCTTAATTTCTCCATTAGGCTATTCATTAAAAACCATTCAAGGGGTGCCCGGGTGGCTCAATCTGACTTCGACTCAGGTCACGGTCTCACAGTTCATGAGTTCGAGCCCTGCATCAGGCTCTCTGCAGTCAGCCTGCTTCAGATCCTCTGACCCCTCTGTCGTGCCCCTCCCCTGCTCACATTCTCTCTCTCTCTCTCTCAAATGAATAAACATTTTTTAAAAATTAAAAGAAGTATTTTTAAAAAGCACTCAAAATCCCTATCACCCTCTTTGTCACTTTGAAGTTTGTTTATTTATTTTGAGAGAGACAGAGAGAGGGAGAGAGAGAATCCCAAGCAGGTTCTGTGCTGTCGGAGCAAAGCTCAATGTGGGGCTCGACCTCACCAACCATGAGATCACGACCTGAGCCGAGAGAAACCAAGAGTCAGACACTTAACCAATTGAGCCACCCAGATGCCCCACCCTCTCGGTCGCTTGTATGTGCAAAGTGTTTCTGTGAGCACTCTAATTTCAAAGGACGTTGAACGCTTGGTGTTTTTGTCGCAACAGTGAACATAAATCACAATTCATTTTTTCACACTTGCCAGTTAGTTCATTTTTGTCAAGCGGAAGTACACGGTAAGACGTTTCTTACTGGAATCCGTGGGTTTGGAATTTCAAAATCAGAACAATACTAGTACCTCAAGCCAAGTGTGTGTCTTTCTTTTCGGATGGTAGCTTTGCTATTTGAAAGTGTTGTTTTAATCTTCTTTAATGTATTCTACCTCCTTTTCTATTGTTCTCACTGTAAAATTTTAAAATAAATGTCCATACGCTTCAACTCTGCGATGTCTGTTGTAAAGTCTACAAATTTTTAGTGCAATCGTTATAAAAATTCTGCCTGTCAAACCGGAGTATGAGTAAGAACCCATGAATATTTTAAATGGAAGGCCCATCAAGGCAAGGTGCCACATACTTAAAAGCTGAGTCAGCTGAGTTTGACTCCCAGCACCACTATATCCTAAGTCTGGGACTCTGGCAAAGTTGCCTCTTTGAAAAAAAAAATGATGAAAATTGCTATAACACACAGGAATACAATGCAATAATGTTGGGGTGACGGGGGGCACCAGCCTAATGGAGAAGGCAGCATTTTATCATGATAAAGAATGAAGACTACATGTACCCAAATCCCAGATCTGCCCTTGATAGCAATATGATGGTGAGCAAGTGATTTAACCTCCCCAAACCTGCCTCCTCATCTCCGTAATGGGGGTCATCATATCACCATGCTCACAGGTGTGTTGTGATGACTGATTGGGACGGTACTTGTAGAACCCTTGGCACAGGGTACTGTACATGGTCGGCCACTGGCCCCTGGTCTTCTCCCCGGCATCCTCTCCCCCCAGGGTCCTTCGGTCTTCCTACACACATCTCTCCCTATCTTGCCATCCTGTGTGACCCAGAAGGAGATGATACATGTAAGCTAGATGCTGAATCCTCTCAGGGAAAGAAACGTATCTGTTGAGGTATATACAATGGAACCCTTGTTATCTGTGAAAAGAAACTCTCCAATGGTCTGGGGGAGAAATGAGCCAAACCATCAGATGAGAAAGGGGGAGAGCATGGAGCTTCTGGGGGGTGGGGCATGAGGGGTGAGCAGGGCAGATGTGAGAGGAGCCAGCCCATTTGGAACTTTCCAACAGTGGGAATGGCCAAGGCACTTCTAAGAGCCAGAGCGTCTAGTATATGCCATGAGCAGCCAGCTAGGCTAACCTGTAAGGGAAGCCCTCTGTGTTCATCCAAGCGCTTCAGTATTGGCCCAGTGCACACAATTACCTCAAGCCTGTGTGGAGAAAACATCAACTAAAGTGAATGCTGCTCCTCAGTTAGTTTCAGTGCAGAAAGGAATGGCAGAGTCGGGTGAGATGAGATGATGATGATCCAATTGAATCAAAAAATCGTATCAGGGGCACCTGGGTGGCTCAGTCGGTTAAACCTCCAACTTTGGCTCAGGTCATGATCTCATGTTCATGGGTTCGAGCCCCTCGTAGGGCTCTGTGCTGACAGCTCAGAGCCTGGAGCCTGCTTCCGGTTCTGTGTCTCCCTCTCTCTCTGCCCCTCCCTGCTCATGCTCTGTCTCTCTCTTCTCAAAAA
This sequence comes from Mungos mungo, assembly GCA_004023785.1. Lineage (NCBI taxonomy): Eukaryota > Metazoa > Chordata > Mammalia > Carnivora > Herpestidae > Mungos > Mungos mungo. The sequence goes on along the minus strand of PISW01009074.1, from coordinate 61,667 downwards.
TAAATTTAAAAACATTAAAAATTTTTTTTTAAATCATGTCAAAAGGTGATTATAAAAGCCATTAAAACTTCCCAAGAATCTTGGGCACATTGGTGGGGACACTGGGTTTCTCACTGTAAGCAGGGTGTGAACTCTGGATTTAATTATTGATGAGAGGTGACAGATCACGCTGGAAAACTTGGGGCCGACCCCTTCACCTATCAAGACCGTTAACAGCTTGCTTGTGCCATTTACCCCCTTTCATCACTGGCCTTTAACTGGACATATGTATGATTCTTACTCGTGAAGTGAAATATGTGATTTCCAAGCGACGTTGGAAAGTTAATGCTCATGGGGTTCTAAAAATCTTAAAACTAGACAACCTTCTGGCAATGACCTAGTCCAAGCTCTTGATAGCTAGAGATCCAGCCTGGGGAATGGCGTGCCCAGATCTTACAGCTCACCTGAGCAGTAAATGGACTGGAGTTCCCAGCCAAAGGCGGCCATTCTCCTCCTTATCACTGAGCGGGTTTATTTCATGTCAGAAAGGGAAGAACAATGAGCCGGAGTGTGTAGGTGGCTCACAAACCCAGGCAGCTGTTCCTCGGTCCCTGCGGACATCCCAGAGCAGAGACCCTAGTGAATCCATCTCAGCAACAGATAATTTAGTTCAACCACACCAATCATCTATGTCAATACATTATTAGGTCTGGTAATTCTGATGACAAATGAATGTTCTGAGGATAAAATATCATGATAAAACTCATCCTTTGACATAGAAAAGTGAATTGAAGTCTGCAAACAGGCCCACTGGATTATCGAAACTTCTCAAGTTTTGGGGCACCTGAGTGGCTCAGTCAGTTAAGCAGTGGATTCTTGATTTCAGCTCAGGTTATGATCTTACAATTTGTGAGCTGGAGCCCCACGTTGGGTTCCATGCTGACAGTGCACTGAGACTGCTCTCTCCCCTCTCTCTGCCTCTCCCCTGCTTTCTCTTGCTCTCTTGCAAAATAAATAAATAAACTTTAAAAAATATTTTCAAAAAAAGAACTCAAGTTTTTATTTGCTTTTCTGTGTCTTGAACAGATTTTCTGGTGAGTTGAAACAAAATGAACACAAGTTTAGAAAATCCAATGCCTTTACAAAGGATATGAGACTGAGCAATTTTTGTTGTCCAATTATCAAATATGTGCTTAAATTAAATGTTCCTGAATTTATGAAATGAAAATGAACTAAACGTTTTAATTAACTTAATTAGGAGATTTTAAACCTGTGATTTTTACAGAATGGCTGAATGGTAAAGCCATAACTCCTACTGCAGTGCAATGTTTATAATAGTAATCATTGCACTTTCAAGGTGTACAAAGGAGTCAAAGAAGAGCTAACTCTATAGAACTGGAAATTAACAGACCATGTCTCATGCCTCTAAGTATTTGCCTTGATAATAGAGTTGTAAACCTAATTAAATTCAAGAGAAAACTTGACTGCCAACTATAGGATTTTATCAGAAAAAGACAAATGATATTTGTTCATCTTAGAAGAGGTGGGATGGTCCAGAGAAGCCCCTGAGGTACGATAAAAAGGCACGTACGGGATAGACTTTAAAACACTGAGGAGCTAGAGGGGAATAAGATAGGGGCACGTTTTCAGCCCTGCAAGGAAAGTCAGAAATAAAACATATCCAAGATTAAGGGGCTTCTCTGGTCCAAGTAATTCTACCACACCCAGCCTTCTTCTGTCTCATCTCAGAGAATTTTCTAGAATTCCAAAGTTATAGAGTAAAAGTCCCTGGTGTTATAGGATCAGCAGTCCTCAGAGCTCCATTCAGCTTGGTTTTTTTTTTAATTTTATTTTTAATGTTTATTTTTATATTTGAGAGAGAGAGAATGAGAGAGTGTGTGTGGGGGGGAGGGTCAGAGAGAGAGGGAGACACAGAATCTGAAGCAGGCTCCAGGCTCTGAGCTGTCAGCACAGAGCCTGACGTGGGGCTCGAACCCCCAGACCATGAGATCATGACTTGAGCTTAACCAACTGAAACACCCAGGTGCCCCTCCATTCAACTTAACTAAGGGGGTCTAATGTCATGTCAGATGATGTACAAAAGACAGGGAAGGAGGTTTAGAGATATCGCTTCGAATGCATAGAAATAAACATGAAGTAGGAGAGGGTGACCTTGTTTCTTGGTCTGACTTACGTGCCTCTCCCAGGGTGACCTGGCACATTTCATTATCTTCTCAGAGTCACATGGCTATCTGCCAAATGGGGCTTTTTAATTGTCAACTCTAAGGAGTTAGGAGCTAACAATTCATGGGAAAAATACATATTTTTCTTTTTTTTAAGTTTATTTTTGAGAGAAGAAAGAGAGAGGAGGGCAGAGAGAATCCCAAGCAGGCTCCACACTGTAAGCTTGAACTCACAAACTGTGAGTTAGTGACCTAAGCCGAAACCAAGAGTCGGACACTTGACCAACTGAGCCACCCAGGGACCCTCATATTTCTTTTTTTCTTTGAGATTATATTATTTTTTAAATCATCTCTACACCCAATGTGGGGCTCAAACTTACAGCCCTGAGATCAAGAGTGACATACTCCACCAAATGAGCCAGCCAGGTGCCCCAAAATACATATTTCTTGAACAACTCATAGGCAAATATTTATTCTCTAACTTAAAAAATGCAATTGAAGGTGCGTGGGTAGCTCAGTCAGTTAAGCATCCAATTTAGGTTCAGTCATGGTCTCACTGCTCATGAGTTCGAGCCCCGCATTGGGCTCTGTGCTGACCGCTCAGAGCCTGGAGCCTGCTTCGGATTCTGAGTCTCCCTCTCTCTCTCTGCCCCTCCCCTCTTTGTGCTCTCGCTCTCTCCAAAATAAACATTTTTTTAAAAAATTTTTAATGCAATTGAATTCAAACCTGAGAAGCCATGGAACACGTGCTCAAGAATAGGAATTTCTTTAAATGATAATGTCTTACGACATAACAATAAAACTGCATCTACTCATTCAATAGAACCAGCCGTGTAACGTCAGGTTCTCTCTCTTCCTGTTCACTCGGAATCTCCAATGCCCGGTACATGTTAAGAGTCCGATGAAGACTCCTTGCCTGAGTATCCATTCACGGTCTTGAAAATTATCCTCTGGAAATCAATATGGTCACAGGGAGCAAAGACCGTATTTGTGACATTGCTTCCGAGTTAAGCTGAAGGGTGAAGAGTGAGGAGAAATGATTTGTTCCAGAGTGTCTGTACTTCCCTCCACAGGCCAATAAAATTGACTTTTATTCAATTTTAGGCAGAAAAAAAGATGGGAGGTCTATTTTAATTTTTTTTATTTTTTCTTTTTTTTTAATGTTTTACTAATTTTTGAGAGAGAAAGAGAGAAAGACAGAGTGTGAGCGGGGGAGGGGCAGAGAGAGAGGGAGACACAGAATCCGAAGCAGGCTCCAGGCTCTGAGCTGTCAGCACAGAGCCCAATGCAGGGCTCGAACCCACAAACTGTGAGATCATGACCTGAGCCGAAGTCGGGTGCCTAACCCGCTGAGCCACCCAGGCGCCCCGGGAGGTCTATTTTTATAGGGGACAGTGGGCCAGAAAGCAGTGGTCCCTACACCCCAATCTCTAATCTCCCAATCAGAACTCAAAGGTTAAAACACACTCTCCCTGTCCACATGTCCTCCCTTGGGGCATGGGCAAAGGTGGTGGCTCAGTTTGGATTGAGGCTTGGCTGTCACTGGGCTCAGCTTCAGTTGATTATTCAAAAAGGTCAGAGGCACCTGTATGGCTCAGTCAGTTCAGCGTCCGGCTCTTAATTTGGCTCAGTCAGGTCATGATCCCATGATTCACGAGATCAAGCCCCACATTGGACTCTGAGCTGACAGAATAGAGCCTCCTTGGGATTTTGTCTCTCTCTGCCCCTTCCTTGCTCATACTCACTCTCTCTTTTTCTTCCTCCCTCTCAAAATAAGTAAACTTAAAAAAAAAATTTAAGTCAAAGATTCAGCTCACTTAAACGCACAACACTACTCATTTTCTTCTGATGCACTCGGTGAACAGGACTGTTACGTTCCAACCATGAACAGCTTCCGATCAGAAACAGAGGCCACTCCTCCTAGTCCATCATCTGCGCCCCCCACACACACGATGCGCCCCCCTCGCCTGATTTGCTCCCACAGCCACCCCATTTGAACCAGACATCTGTCTGATTGCTTCGATTGCTTTTTCTTGCTCGGCGATACAGAACATAGTAACGCTAGCCATGAGCCTCGCTGCAGCCCCCAGGCACCGACTTTGTGTGATGCCATCGCTTTGGTTTGCTCTGTGTTTATGACAAAACTCTCCGTTACGGACACACTGACACTGGCCCTCCTCGCCTCCCCTCCGCGATGAGACAAGCATGCAGGGAACCTGCCGGCTGGGAAGCCGCTCTTACCGTCTGACCCAGGAAGTATTCCACTCCTGAAAGTTTAAACCAAAGAAAACAATTCCGAGGACGTGCTGTGTTTACAACAGCCCTGTGTAAACGGCGGTGGTTCCTGAATGTTGACGGGGGATGAAAAGGGAAGATCAAAGTGATACCTGAGTTGCTGGTTTGGCAAATGGAGCAGGTGCTGGTGCCTCCCACTGATACAGGGCACGCGCAGCTCGGGCTGGTGAGAGCCGGTAAGTGCGTGTGCCGGCACTTTTACCTGCCCGGTTGTGCGAGGGGGAGAGGGTCTTGCTTACCTCCTGCAATTGTTTACAGCAAGTAAGGATAACAGTCTTAAATACGGTTTTCTTTTTTGTTATTACTCCATTATTTAGAGAGAGAGACAGAGACAGTGACAGAGGAGAGGGAGAATCCCAGCAAGGAGCCCCACGCGGGGCTCAAACCCCCAAACCATGAGATCGTGACCTGAGCCGAAACCAAGAGTCAGACACTTAACCAAATCAGCCACCCAGGTGCCCCTTCAGTACTGTTTTCTTAACCGGCACTCTGTATCTACCCCCAGGCCCCATCCTACAGGCCAAATCCAACCCCTGGCCTGTTTTTCTACAAATGTGTACCTTTTTTCACAAAGTTGTTAAAAGAAAAAAAATTCTACAGAGACCATATGTGACCTGCAAAGCCTAAACTATTTACTATCTGGTCCTTTAAAGAAAATGCTTGCTGAGCCTTCATTTAGCCCATCCTGTTATCCACTGACATACCTGTAACGTCAAAAGACATTACGGAACACAGAGCCCAGCGGTTCAACCTCCCTACAAAGAACACTCCCTTGATGTGGGAACTTTCTACTCTGTTTTTCTCGTTCAGTTTTATGTCTTCTTCCATGTTACCCGCAGAAATTTCCCCCCGCCAGTGCCGCCCCCAGCAACACACAGCTCTTTCTACTTGTCCATTTGCTTATTCTCGTCAGCTGCGGACAATTTATGTGACCGAGCATCTTCAAACACGGGTTCGGGGGGCCCTTCAGTGGCTCGGTTGGTTGAGTGTCTGACTTCGGCTCAGGTCATGATCTCTCGGTTCATGAGTTCGACCCCTGTGTCGGGCTCTGTGCTGACAGCTCAGAGCCTGGAGCCTGATTCAGATTCTCTGTCTCCCTCGCTCTCTGCCCCTCCCCCACTGGGCTTTCTCCCTCAAAAATAAAGAAAATTTTTTTTAAAGTTAGGTTCAGGACAAGGCTATAAATAGCTCATTCTTACATGGGTACATTTTGAACTTTAGTGCCTCAACATTTCCTCCCCTCAGGTATCTTTTTCCGTTTTTTAAGCGATGCAAACCCCGATGTCTAGAGGTCACTTACTAGGCAACTTTGAGCCAATATACTGCATATTTATGTAAAATAGATCCACATTCATTTTTAGCCAAAGCTTGCAGTTTTTCTTTTTTTGCCTACTTATGGGTTTTTAAACAGTTGTTTTTTTCTCCATTTCCTCTCCCCTCTCAAATACCTTAGTCCACACTGTCTTAAAATGCTGTGCTCTTCAGAAAAATCATTCTCTGTAACTTTCAGGTTTTGAGGTTTCTCAACTGCAGGATTTCTCAGTGGAATTAGGTTACTGTTAATTCTGCTCTATTTGTTGACCTAATAAAGGGTAAAGTTTGTGTTGGGGTACTATTATTAGATTATTATTCAAATCTATTTCCCTCCACTTTATCAGATTGTTTCCTTTAAAATAGATATTTCCGGGGCACCTGGGTGGCTCAGTCAGTTGAGCATCCAACTTCAGCTCAGGTCATGATCTCATTATCTGTGGGTTCAAGCCCCGCATCGGGCTCTGTGCTGACAGCTCAGAGCCTGGAGCCTGTCTTCAGATTTTGTATCTCCCTCTCTCTACCCCACCCCCACCCCACCCACTCTCTCTCAAAAATAATAAACATTAAAAAAAATAAAAATAAACATTAAAAATTTTTTAATAAAATAAAATAGGTATTTTATTACTTCTGTGAGGAGTCAGAGATTGTTCTAGCGGTATTAGTAAGAACAGTTTCACATTGGAGCACATTTGGAAAGCTTAAGGATATAGAGAAGTTGATCAGGTGATGAGGTTAAAAAAAAAAGCAAGTTGGGAGCGCTAAGGAGCCTTTGCGGAGGGACCACTGTGATTTGGGTGCCCAGTGTCCTCGATTTCCTCAGATGTCACCCCTGATGGACTCTCGGGCCATGAGGTTCGAGGGGAACCGACCCCATGATGGAGAAGAGTTAAGAGGGCAGCTCTGAGACCGTGATCCTCAGAAAAGTCTGCCTGCGAGGTTGGCCCTCGCTGGCATCTGGGAAGTTAGATTTCGGGAGGGTTCCCCCATTCCCTGAGGAGGGTGGCTCCCTGTACCCACACTGTACCGTGGAGGTTATGCTACATATACCTGCTTTCCTCCCAGGACTCCAGCCTTTTGCCATGCGGTCTGGCAAGAGAAGCCTGCGTGATGAGCCTCCCGATGAAAACCCTGGACACGGAGTCTTGATAGACATTTTACCCATGTTGTCAGGATCTGATGCTGGGGGATTAGGCGTGTCCTGTGTGACTCCCTGGGAAGAATAAAAGTCTTGCAAGCTTGTACCTGATTTCCTTTGGATTTCCCTCGATGGAGCCTTTGCCTTTTTCTGCTTTCGCTTTGTATCTTTTCGATACAATAAATCATAGTCTTGAGTATGGCTATATGCTGAGTCCCGCGAGTCCTTCCAGCAAATCATCGAAACCAGGGGGGTCTTAAGGACCCCCCAACACACTCCCCTTAGCTATACGCTTGGGCCCTGATCGAGGCAGCCCGATCGGCACAGCCAACATCTCTACAGAGGGGACTGGAGGCGTGGCTTCGGACTCAGGCCTGGCTAGTGAGACCCGATGGGGCCTCCGCGGGGGCTCTCTACTCTGCTGGGTGATGTGGGGCAGGACTGTGAGGCTGCACCTGGTGGTCGCCTTCTTGTGACCAAATGGGAATGGCCACTGGAGCTTGTGGCCACGGCAGGCGGAGAAGGCAAGGAACCGAGCCAGGAGCACAATCAGTTGCTTGGTGAAGCCCCTTCCAAGACAGTCCTACCCTTCTGGATGTTTCCTTGGCTAGGCAGGCAAGTTGTGTTATGCCAACCTGAACTAGTTTGAACCCTGGCCACCACAGGAATCCCATACGATGCAGCACGGAACCATGCCGGAGTCTGACGGAGAGATGGCCGTGCAGGAGCTCTGCGCGGCTTCTGAGCTGGGAAGCCACATATTTATTCAGGCGTGCGTACTAGTAAGGGCCCTCTGGCGGGCAGGAGGGTGGGTGGTGAAACCTGGAGACCAGCTGGAACACCAGGGAGTGAACGATCCACTACGAGGGTATCCTTGGGTGGTGGCAGCTGGAAAACCCTGGAATATTCCGTAAATGGACGTGAAGGACTGGATATCGGGGGTGAGCACGAGAAAAGTCAGAGATGACTGGTTTTTCAGCTCACCTCAGCAGGAAGTGGTGTTTGTTTGTTTGGGTTTTTACTGTTTTATTTATTTGAGAGTGAGCAAGCAGGGGAGGGGCAGAGAGAGAGGGAGAGAGAGAATCCCAAGCAGGGTCCCCACTCTGCAGAACCCGATGCGGGGCTCAAACCCACGAACACAAAATCCTGACCTAAGCCGAAATCAAGAGCCTGACGCTTCCCCGAATGGGCCACCCAGGTGCCCCTAAGGTGATGTTCTTAGCCAAGGCGACAAGATTACACGCACATTTAGAAGTGGAGGGGAAGATGACGCGTTTAGCTTGGGTGTTTGTGCACAGTGACCAGAGGACAACAGCCTAGTAATGACTTGTAACTGTGGGAGGGACCATGCGATTATGGAGGGAGCACAGCTAAAGTAAAGGTTCAGACGCACTAGCTCCAAGAAGAAAATGTGTTCCAAAGAATGGGCAGGTCTGAAACCTCGATCCTGATCCTACAAAGATAGGCTGACGGAGGAAATTATAAAAGAGACAAGGAGAAGACAGGGAGACTAACCCTTGGGTTCATTAATAAGTTAGTATATTTCTTAATGGAGGATAAAAGGGAAATAAGGAATTAAGGGGGATAGTGCATTCAACAATATTAAGATTACAGAAAAAGTTAACGAGCATGAAGACAAAGCAGCAGCTGCTAACTCTGGATCCCAGCCGCTCTCTAACCCTTGAGACGGACAGGGAAAGGTTAGTAAGATAATTAAAACACCTCTTTCTTAACATGCTTTAAAGATCTAGGGTCTATATTCAACACTCTCAACAGTGTGTGGCATCTGATTAGTTTTAATAGGCTGTCTCTATGCTCTTCCAAGCTCAGGGGCAACAACAGCGACCACCACAACAAAAGACCAACGTAAAAAGGCTGCCACTTTAAAAACAAGTTTAATTGGTGTAACAATAAATCACTCTGAATTATAGTTAATTTTAGGGTACCATACAGAGATCATGAGACTGAGGCGTAATTACCCAATACGTAACTTCCCTTCGAGGTCTTCTGGGCGTCCTGCTCATTCAGTAAGTCAACGATATTGAGGTGCGCCTCCCTGTTCCCCCACCGGGTCAATATTCCAACTCCGCGTTTCTGAGCCTGTTCCCCTTGACCCCTGAGCTCTAGTTCCTTCGGTCTTCTCTCCTGAGCGAAGTGCCAGAAGCCCTATTTGGGGCTGAAGACGGTCCCCGAGCAACTGAGCAGGTCATCAGGGGACTCTGGGCACACTCCTCAGCCCCGGGCCACGGCCCCTCCGCAGGGCAGGCCGTCATCAGTGCCTAGTTAGCGCAGGGCAATGCTGAAGGGCACCACAGCCTCCTCTCTTCTCTCTCTGCCTCCTCCATTTGCCACTCCCTACCCAGGTGTTGATCCCAACAACACCTCCAAAAACACATCCTGCCGTAGGTCTCCATGTCCAAGGCCGGTAGCCAGGAGTGCAGCCTGTAACAGCCCCCTACGCACGTGTGTTCCCGGCCGTGCTCCACGACCGGACGTCACTCCATCTCTGACCTCGGCACCCACCTGCTGGTCACCTCTGCGGCTGACCCTTCAGAAGGCATCTCCTCAGCACACGTCATCCGAAAGAGACGGTGGGGAAAAGACCAATGTGACAGTACTTGCCTGTGACCTATCTGTCGTAGATTACTGATTAAACAAGAAAATTCTTAACTGTGGTAGATTTACAGGCATTATATGAAAATGAAATTTCAACAGAGCCGAGGTGAGAAGGAGGAAAACTATTTGGGAACATAAGATCATTTTCCTGCTTTAAAGCAGAACGCCATCATAGCAAAGGATGAAAAATAAGTGAAGACATGTGACAATTCATGTTAAAACGGGGGCACCAATACATTAGAGAACAGAAATTAGCCAAAGTCCAAAAGACATCAAAGTAACTTTCCTCATTTAATTTTCCTTTCCACTTATAAATGCTATCGCAGGGCTAAAGACGGTGAAAATTTTTTATTCTCAAGCTAGAGCTCTACGAACAGAAAGATAATTACATGCTAGCTTAGAGTTCATTGTAAAAATAATGATAACATGAAAAGTTAGTACAAAATTAAAATCTGAAAAGTTATCTAAAATCTGAAAACGTTAAGCAAAGTCCCCTGTATCTTAGCTGTGATCACGTCTGCGTATCTGGGTGAAGAGAGTATCTGAGTTCTCTAGTCTGATCATTAATAAGGGGGCGTGTCCTTCACAGCTTGGCATAGTCTTTGAGAATCATTTGAAGCTTCTGGCTCAGCAAGATGTTCCCTCTGGCCTTCAGTCTGCCGCTGAAGAACGCCTGGAAAGGAGAGCGGGGGAAAGAGCGCCAGACTTTACCACGTTGCATTTAATTTCTTATAAGATCACTGTTGAGACTGAACACAATTGAGACAGTAACTCTGGACGACAAAGGCAACTTTCATCTAGCAACGATACTTTAATGATTACAGATGGCCCCAAATTCCTAGATACCTAAGGAAAACTTAAAAAAAAAAAACACGGCTCCTTGTGTATTTTGGAAAAGCACAGAATAGTTTATCTGAGCTGACAGATCTGGGAGTTCTGCGTCTCAGCCCACACTTGGATGTCGGTCTGTGTTCTTAAATGCGAATTTGAGACCCTATGAAGAAAGGGCTTTGCTGTAGTCCTGACAATAAAAATATTTCTTACCCCTTCTTGAAGAAGAAAGCCACATGCTGACAAAATAAGACCGTCTAACACAGCAGCTACTCTGTGCTGTAGCATCAGAAGGGCCGGGTTAAAATCCAGCCTCCGCCACACACAAGCAGGGGCAAACTACTGGACCTCTCAGCTCCGGCCTCCTCATCAGCAGGGACATGACAACAGTCCCTAAATAATGCAGCTCTGTCGCTGAGCTAAATGAGAGGGTGCGTCAAGCGCTTAGCTTAGCGTGTGACGTGCGGTAGGGGCCTATAGAACTCGTCATTATGACCGACTGCAGGCTGGCGACTCAAACACCAGGCGGTACAGTCCCCTGTGGGTCTGACCTGACACAGAGACTTGTCCACGTTCCTCAAGTTCACCCTCACTGCCACTTCCCGCCAGTAAGGGAAGACACACATCACAGTTCATATCGCTCACTGGGAAAACAGTGTACGGAAAATGAAGGGAACAAGAAGTCCCCAGGTTTGCAGATGGATGGAAAGTATTGGGATAGCCATGTACTCCTACCATCACAAAGCAGCCCTACAAATACAGTCTGCGTCGAGAAGCCAAGCCATCGGCTTGCAGCGGGCCTGTTCACCGGCAGTGGGCAGCGGAGAAAACTTCAGTGCGGAGGGCTGCAGTGCCCGGCCAGTGGGCAGCGGAGAAAACTTCAGAGCGGAGAGCTGCAGCGCCCGGCCCCAGGCCGAGCGCCAGTGGGCAGCGGGCGCGGCCGCCCACTCACGCGTGTCCTTTCTCAACACAGCCTCCCGCTTAGCAACCGAGAGCGACTCACTCTTAGAAGCAAAGCCCTCACCAACTGGAGGGAAAGCAAAAATACATCAACTTCTTACCCCAGAAAACAGTGAAGGGGAACTCACTGACAATCAGGATCAAGTGCAGGTGTCCAAATGGGAGCCTGGGGTTTCAAAGCTAGGACTGCTTTCGGGGGCAGTGACAGGCGCTGTGCTCCGCAAGTGTGGTGGGGGGGAGGGGGTCATTACAGAAACGGGCCTGCTGGGTCCGAGAGGGACCAGCCACTGAAGATCAGAACACCTAATTCCCCGAGGGAGACACGCCAGAACCACCGTGGACAGGTGCCACGGAGTGGAAGAATTTTGTGCATCAATCTTTGTTCCTCTCTATTTCCTTAGGACAGATTCCTAGGAGAACGTCACTGAGCCATGACACGACCATGCTTCCCCGTCACCGTTTCCAAACTGTGTGCTGTGGCTTCACAGCAAATCACAGGCACAGTGTGGAACAGTTAGCATTTTCGAGGGAAATACGGTGACGTCAGTCAAACACCACTGTTGCTTGGACCTAATCACTTAATAAACTGGACTGTTAGGTATTCCTCTGAGCCTAGGAGTGCGAGGCAAAAAGTACTGAGGCAAGAGGTTGCCTCAAAGGAAGAAAGTCTGAACCCCTCCCACAGTGCTTTCCAGAAAGACTATACCAAATTCATATTCGCTCCAGCTGCCTGAGTTCTCTTATCCCAACTTTCACATTTGAGGAAAATGTTCATTTGAGGCAAAATGACATCCATTAATTTGCATTTGCATTTTTGTGGTTACTGGGAAAAATTAATGTTAGTCATTTCTATTTCTTTATTGATTACTGCTTCATATCTTTTGCCCACTTATTTCTATTTGGTACTTTCCAGAATGTTGCAAAGGTGCAACATACCACTACACTGGGTATCTTCGTTGTCTTTATTACGTCCCCCAGGGTTATGGGAGTACCTCACGGAGGCCGGCATGCTGGCGTTTCCGATTTCCTCACCGCCTGAACTGTTGCTGGTGAGCTTCTGTCCCTTGGGTTTATCCTTGCCTTAATCTGCTCAAGTATTAGTCAGGGCCCACAGTGATAGTCTGGGCAGAAAATGGGTATCTTCCTCTGTTCTCAGGGAGCTAACTTTATATAGTAGGGGAGTCAAAAATTAAATGTAAACAAGTAACTAAAACCCGTTACAAACGCTAGGAAGGAGAGAGCAGAACACTGTCTTACATCCTTTCTAACAGAACGGAACTGTTTGGAAGAACTGAAGTCACTGATGCAAAAAGCTCAGGGGACAAGTTCCAGAAAAGGCAACAGCATAGACTCCGAAGGAGTAGAGGGTGATGGGAAGAAATGGAGAGAACAGACAAAGCGAATGCAATCAGCATTCCAGGTGAGGAGACCAGCGGTGTGGGCGAAGAGAGAAGCACGAGTGAGAAATTCGCCATGCAGGACGTGAGAGATCGGCGGTTTGGATGGCGTCCAAGTGAAAAGAGAAATCTTTGAGAGGTTTTCAGGTGGGGTGACCAATAATCTAATTTACATTTTTAAACAGTTCCCCTGCACCCTGTGTGGAGACCAGATGGGTGGAGAGGCGAGGCTGTAAGCGGTAAGGCCAGCCAAGAACCGCAGGAGTAAGGCAAGGGAGACGCTGGCGGCCTGGGACTTGCGGCGTCTCCAGCGATGAAGGGGAGGGGATGAACGTTCCGATGTATCCTGGAGAACGACCAGGCAGAATTACGGACGAACAGAACGCAGAGGTGTAGAAGGAAGCCGAGACAGTCCTTGTGCTGCGAACCAAGCTTACTGACTGGGGCAGAGAGACGGCAGTGCCATTTACCGAGACGGAAAAGACCGGGGGAGAAAATGAACTGAGTTCTGTCTTGGACGCATCAGTGAGAGACGCCTGTAAGACGGCCCATCAGAGAGGTCAGGTGGAGCGATGCCGACAACGCCGGGGACTCAGGGAAGACAAGTAAGTCAGACATTAGATCTGTGAGGGGTCAACGCATCTGAGACTTCAAAGACAATACGATGGATGAACGCATTTGCAGAAAGACCTTGACTTAGAGAAGAGCCCTGAAATGAGCCCTGTGAAGCCCCAGATTCAATGAATGGGGTGGAAAAAGAAGACAGGAAAGGAGATTAGGGAAAAGCAAAACAGGAGAATACAGGGTCAAGAAGGCCGAGGGACGATATTATTGCGGGAAGTTGGTGGCTAACTCACAGGTGAATGCTCAGAGCTAACGTGGGCCTGGAGTGGAGTAAAGGATAGTCAGAAGAGAGACGCGTGCACAAAGGTCACTTGTTGGAGAAGTCATTTTCACGAATCATGAAGGAAGCCACCACGGTCGACAAGAGTCGGTGGCAGGAGAGAGACTGTATGCACTAGGAGATGTGGCCGCTGATGACTGACGACTAATGATCTTAGCACTGAGGTCAGGGAGAAGGTAACCGAGCCAAATGGCCTCAGAAAAACTCTGCTATTAATTAGAATTTCTCAAAGGGTTATCATTAAGAATAATGAATGCCAAGGTTTTTGTCAAGTTTTTGCTTCTGCTTTTATTTTTTTACGTTTACTCCCAGTCCATGTGGTGGTGACTCTGGTATGTGAAGTGAGGAAAGCACTGCTATTTCCTCTGCCACCGCCCCGTGCCCTCCACTAACTGACCCACTCACCCCCAAGGGCCTCGGATTCCTGGCAATCACAACCACGTTGCCCTGATCCTACAATATATCTTCATATGAGGGCACCTCAAATGTAACATGTCTAAAACAGAACTCAACGACCCACTCTCTGTCCCGGAGTCAATTTTCCACTCAGCGTCTAGAATGACCTTTCACACTCATCCACCGCTCAACGGCTTCCAATCACACGTGAGATCTAGACTCCTTGCCAAGACCGAGTAGGTGCTGTGCAAACCAGCCCCTCCCTCTCTCCCTCTTTCCCCCCTCCCCATTCCCGATGCTCCTCACCGGCCTCCTCACAGTTAAAGTGCTCCAGTAAATCCTGGCTACTCCTGCCTCAACAGCCCGTGTCCCTGGCCTTGTGGCTCACCCATGAGTACTCACTTTGGCCAGCGCTCTGTCGGGCATTTGAGGACAACCCCATCGCAAACAGTTCCCCGAGCCTGTCACCATCTAACCCAGGGGCCGGCAACCTACAGCCTGTGGGCCAAACTCGCCTGCAGCCAGTTTCTGCAAACAATTGTTCATTTGGAACACGGCCCCCAGTCATTTGTTGCCATATTATCCGTGGCTACTCCGACTCTACAGAGAAGGAAGTGAGGGAATGCAGCAGAGACCGTCTGTGCCACAAAGCCTGGAGCGTTCATTAGGTGACCCTTTACCAGTATTCTGACCCAGTGTTGTGCCTTCTTTTTCTTCATACCTGCAATCAGATTTCTTTTCCCTTCCCCTCTAGAACTAAGCTCAAACAGTAGGGGGCGCTGTCTTGTTGAGTCACAGCTGGCGCCCGAATTGGAGCACGTGCTGAATGAATTTCTGGGAAGGAATCACCTGAGGTCACTTGGTGTGAAGCACTGGACTGAGCTCTTCATATACTTTATCAGATTTAGTTATGACTATCGTATGGGATGATTACAATGACTGTACTGACTTTACCACTGAGAACAATGAGACTCAGAGAATAAGCGGTAGCTTGGATTCAAAATCAGACCTATCTGACGTCAAAGGCCATATTTTTAACACTACACTAATTACTCTACAGTTCTTTGTAAATTAGTCTTTCTATCCAGGAAAAGTGCATTTTCACAGGAATTTGAATTTCTCGGCCCCGTGCGAACCTGCACAGCTGTCCTCAAATGGCTTTCCTGGACAGGGAGGTCGCTGGCACTTTATAGCTTGGGTTGTTGTTATAAACAACTTTTATTTTCAGTGAGACCTTCTAGTTGGGTTGGCTGCTGTGTGAAAGCTACTTTTTAATAATTAGTGAACATTCAACTGTTTGCTTGAAGCCCTTCATCCTAATAAACGGTAGTGGATTCTCTCGGGATGTCTAGCTACGCGACCATGGCTTTGAACGTAACAGGTTTTCCTCCTCTGTTCTCACTGTTACATCAGTCTCTTTAATTCTGTGTGTCTGTGGATTGGCCAGAAGTCTCAGAACGACATTAATTAACAGTGGTCAGAGAGCAGTCTTGTCGTCATCATTATTTTCCACGGAAAGGTCTCTGAATGTTTTACCTTAAGACAGACAGACACCGGCTGTTACGTCCTATCGTTCTATTTCCAATTTTCAGTGCTGATGAAGACAACTGACTAATCGTCTACATCAGGAATGAGTTTCTAATTTCATAGAAGTATCTGCTAATGCTTGGTTTTTCACCTGTGAATTAATGACAGAATATATTTAAAGGTCCAGATGTGGGTTTTATATTGTGTTAGTCTAGGCTGAAGAAGAATTTCACCCCCAAATTCAGTTTTAAAAGGTGTTATTTGGAACTCCATTAAAAATATATATGATCTGTCAAACCCAGATATTGATATCAACTGTGTCTTCTTCAAAATTGTAAGGAATCTGTCTTATAAATCAGCATCTGGGAGTCGGCTGAAAGCTGCAATTGTCAAATAGGAAGCAGTGATGATGAACGGACTTGTTAGGAACATTACCTTCTGAGGGTCAAGCTTGCCCAGCACCACTTCCATGAAATCTTCGTCTGAAAGTATAAAGGTTGTATCTGCAGAGCCTTCCGCGGGGCCTTGATACACTTTTCCAGAACCATTTTTTAGGTCAATAGCTGTCAAAGGAAGAGAATAAGGCGTATTATTTTTTTCCTTCACAATAAGAGAGGAAACTAAAGCAAACAAAATGCAAACATTTTTATAGTTTTTAAGTTAACACGGCACTTTCTACATTACACGTTCTGTCATTTATAAAAATTGAGAAAATTCCTTTCTTTTTCACCGTGCCTTTTTTATGAAGAAGTTCTTCCCAACAGTAAAATCAGTAACATTTCACTTCAGTGAAGAAGTAGATACAACAGAGACATTTTAAATGTGAATTAATGTAGAGTAAGATATTATCAGGAAGCTAAGTTGTTGGAGGTTACATGGGTAAGGCCTTTAGGTTCAAATACAGACTCTATAGTCAACAAAGGAAGAAAGCTGAATTTTAAAACAGGTGCATGCTGGGGGCGCCTGAGTGGCTCAGTCAGTTAAGCATCTGACTTTGGCTCAGGTCATGATCTTGCAGTTTGTGGGTTCGAACCCTGTGTCAGCCTTTGTGCTGACAGCTTGGAGCCTGGAGCCTGCTTTGGATTCTGTGTCTCCCTCTCTGCCCCTCCCCTGCTCATACTCTGTGTGTCTCTCTCAAAAATAAATAAACTTTAAAAATAAATTTTTTAAAATTTAACTTCTTTTCCCTTAACTGTTATTGACAGCTGGGTACCTGGGAAAACTATGAAAAAATCACCTTCAATGCTCTCTGAAACATTTATAGAGCTGAACGCCAAAGCCACAATTTAGGAAGTATTAGCTGCCTCACATGTGACTGAGACCCTCTTCCCCTCCTCCAGCGGCAGCCTCTGGAAGGCGCTTTCTCTTGCTACAGTGAAGGAGCTACAATCGCATCCCTGTCCCCAAGACCGTGCAGAGAACTCCCAGCTTAGGGCCAAGCTACACCTGCACGAGGAAAACCCGGAGCGCCTCACTCCATCGCTTAGCGCAAGACCTGCTCCAGAGGGAAAACGGTATCACTCCAACGCCTGAGAGACCTGAACTTGGCCACCTAAGGTAAAACGAGAACTCGACGATAACGGTCACCTTGGGGAGGAAGAGGGGCCAGGAGAAGGGCAAGTTTTTGCTCTATACACTTCATTCCTCACTGCACTGCTGAGTTTCTACTCCGAGTGTCAGACAAATGCAAGGCGCCAGAAGTCACGCGTGAAGCGCAGAGGCTCTGTTCTTACTGGCACTTACCTGTGACACATGTGTTTTCATGCATTGCTTACAGAGTTAATTAGAAAGAAAGAAAGAAAAAGAGAGGGAGGGAGTCAGGAAGGGTCGGGACAGGAGAAAGACTCTAAACTCTAAAAAGCAAACCTCTGGCGTTCAACAAATAACCTTCCTGAATTTAATTCTTCACAAGTAAGTCTAAAGCCCCCACAGGCCTGCTCAGGAACGGAAGTGAGCTGCACACATTCTGATGCTCAGGTCAGAAAGGAAGGCTCTGAGCTAACAAAGGTTCTTATCCGTCCACCTGCCCTCTCGTTCCCCCGGGTTCTACGTGCAGCTTCACACCCCTGACGCATGCAAAGCAATACGACTCTCTTCTGGGGAAAGCTAGTGATCAAAGAAAAGAGGGCTTGGAAAGGGCAGGTTCTTAGCAAGAACGCAGGAAGTGAGGGTAAAGGACTGGAATGTCCGATTCCGAGGTGGCTCAGGTCGTGGTCTACAACTTGGCTCATTCAGTAGACTCATCATCCACCACCACTGCCTTGGGTTTAGAGACACCGGGAAGGTCATGGTTAATCTCACTGAAATGAAGAAAGAGACTATATGTTTTTTCTTTTACTGGTAGAAATTATTTTAAAAGCTTTATGAATGACTTTAGCTATGTATTTATATGATTATTAAGGCTCAAAAGAGTCCATGAAAATTTTGGTTGTACTTGACAGCATTTAATGGGGGTGAGAGAACATGGCGTTTGGGAACTCGGGGATCTCTGAAGGTCTTGGGAAGTATGTACCTCACAAATCACAAAGGAGAAGGCAGCTGTTCTTACTGATGCCTCCTTCCCTGAAGATCCTAACTGCTTTGCTGGCACAAGGAACCCGTGTCTGTGTCCCCTCCACGTCCTTGAATCTGCCCCAGTTCTTGAGAGTACTTAGAAATGATTAATTAACAGATGATTAGAGAAGCACAGTGCAGAAGCAACTCTATTTAAAAAATAGTAACAATCACAAAATGAAAACTTAAGTTAAAAATAAAGATTTGTTTTTTAAGTCACACCATGAAGGACACAATACTTTTGGGCTGTTCCTGCTAAAAACTCAAATTCAAATCGTGGGAAACACCAAATAAACAAAAACTGAGGGACATTCTACAAAATATCTGGGCTCTATTCTTCAAATACGTCCAGGCCACAAAAAACAAGACCAGCCTGAGGAACTCATCCAGATGAACAGACTCGAGAGACCTCATGACGAAATGCAGTAAGTATCTGATCCCAGTCGGACCCTGGAGAGACTTTCTTTTTCTTCCTTCATTTCTATTATTGTTGTTATTACTCTTCCTATTGTAATTCTTTTGCTTTTAAAAAAACAACTAGTGGGACAACTGGTGAAATAATAAGGTCTGTTGACTAAATAATACTGTACCAGTGTTAATTTCTCGATATTGATAGTGGTTCTATGAATAGGTAAGAGAGTCTTTGTTTTTAGGAAATGCTACTGGACTATCTCGGGAACAAAGGATACTAAGTTTCAAATACTCTCAAATGGTTTAGAAAAATGATCATAATATGTGTGATAAGAAAATAGTAAAGAATATAGAATAAAATCATAATTTAGAGAAACTGGGTTAAGAACAGAGACAGTGCCCTGTACTATTTCTGCAACTTTTCTGTGAGTCTAAAATCATTTCAAGATAAAAAAGTACAAAAAGATGTTATTAAGATGAATGGCACCCACAGCAAGATGGAAAGTCAGTAACAATCTGATTGTGTGTGTGTGTGTGTGAGTGTGAGTGTGGGCAAGCAGTCAGGGCTGTGCTGTGAGAGGGGATGTGGTCATCGGTGCGAAGAGAATCAAGAGTAACCTGAAGCAGACGTCACTCCAACACACAGGTCCCCACCCCTGACCAGAAACCATAGTTCTTTCCCAAGGTCATCTTCTCAAGTCTTTTCTATAAACCCATGAGATGCCTTTGGATCCCAGTCCAAAATGTGGAACCGGCATCCTTAAAACTGAATTTACTCAAGACTTTAGCTTAAATAAACTGCCAGCAACCTTTCTAAACTGTTGAAAAAGAGACTCAAGACTTCTGCTTAAAACTGAGTTTATATCAAGGGTGAAGCGGCTGGTCTGCCAGAAGATGAACACTGGCCCCGGAGCTAATAGGTCCTAGTGATCAAACGGGACCGTCGAGGATGAACACATTCTGATCTTAGAATGTGTACATATCCTTCCACACTCTGGCGAATTTCTGAGGTCCAAAATAAATGACCTCTAATATTTAAAGAACATCTCTGTCCAGACAGTGTTACGTAGCGCATAATGGATGCCTGCATCTATCCCAATTACGTAGTCTTAGCTCTACACAATTAATTTCAGTATAGTGTATTTTAATCCCAAATAATCTCATTATTAATCAGCAGTATGCAGGCAATAATGCATGGTATTTCTACAATCTTGCTACATTAATGCCAATTCCAATTATGTTCCTATGATGGAAAAGAATACAAATATGTGAAAAGAAATGGAATTTCCTTTAGGCGAAAAGCAACCAGCTTAAACCTATCATCAGAAGGAAAACAGAACATATTTTTTACTTAGCAACACTGTATCGTTACTACATGAAAATAATTGTTTTTAACAAAAGTTTCAGTTGCATGGCTATTGTACTAGACAACCTACTGTCTCTACTGGAGACAACCAAACAACAGGTAGAGTCTTATTGGGAAACAAGGGGTAATATTCATGCCTAGAGTTACAATCAATTCCATCTTACGATTCCTGGGCCACAGTCTAAGATGCTCACTTGACCTGGGACAAATGGGAAGGCGGGAGCCACTGGCTGAGCCGCAGACGGTCTTGTCAGGACAAGGATTGCCGCCATCTTCCTTCCGCGTGTCATGAACGGC
Organism: Mungos mungo; assembly: GCA_004023785.1. Lineage (NCBI taxonomy): Eukaryota > Metazoa > Chordata > Mammalia > Carnivora > Herpestidae > Mungos > Mungos mungo. The sequence goes on along the minus strand of PISW01009074.1, from coordinate 41,503 downwards.
AGCAGCAAAGCGGAGTCCCACCTCCCATTTCCCTGAGTGTGGTTTCCACGGCTCTGTCTGGCCTGTGACTTTATTTACCCCGTGTTCCAGGCCCACGGCTCCTACCCCCCAGTCCAGATCTCGTCTGCTGCAGGTAAGCACCATGGCTTAACCCCTACTCCCCAAACCCCTCCCCGGCCCGTGTTTCACGCGTCTGGCAATGGCGTCCACAACCCCAGGCACACAGGCTCCGAACTCTGGCATCCGTTTGGACTCTTTCCCTTTCCTCCTGTTTTCCAGACATTGTCAGTACCCAAGCCAGCCAACTCTTCTTAGCAATCATCCACACACGCCCTCCTCTCTCCATTCCTGCCATGGCCCTCATTTAGGTCTTCCTTCCTTTCACCTGCAACAACCCTCGTCTCTCCAGCCTCGGGATTCAAATCCTCCTGTGTGCCGCCTCTAACAGAGGACAGCCGGCCTTTCAGCTGTGTGATCTGCTACCTAGCAGGGAACCTCGCACACTGTAAACACTCGATTATGACTTGAATGGGCCAATCCTCCAGGTCTGTGAAACCTTTCCCACGTCTCTTATCAAATTCTGATCAGAATTATGTATGGCTAGGAATAGGTCCCAATTCCTTACTTGAACTCCTCCAGGCAAAACGTGTTTCAGAATTCAGAATTTTCCAGATTTTAGGAAGGAAATACAGTGTATGAAACACGTATTATGTCTTATGGAAGAGCTTCGATGATGCAACATTCCGTAAACAGACACACGACTTCTGTCCTCAACCCATTCACGGCGGGTGAGATGGGACGTTATTTGCATCGTGTAAGTTCCAGTCAGGTTCTGGCACCAAGGAGTTAGGAGGAACGAAATCTTTACATTTTTAGGCTTTTTGGTCTCTGGAGAGGCAGACAGATGAATCTGTGTTTTAATTTTCAGGGAAAGCCTCCAATTCTTTACTTTCTTGTATGCTTTCCTGTCATCTTTCACTTCCTCTGAATTTTTCCTGTTGCTCATAACAACTGAATGGGACTCAAAGGGTTTACCAGAACAACTTCTGGCTGGCTGTAGAAGTTAACAGTCATAGGGGCGCCTGGGTGGCTCAGTCGGTTAAGTGTCCGACTTTGGCTCAGGTCATGATCTCAGTGTTTGTGAGTTCAAGCCCTGTGTCAGGCTCTGTGCTGACAGCTCAGAGCCTGGAGCCTGCTTCAGATTCCGTGTCTCCCTCTCTCTCTGCCCCTCTCCCACTCATGCTCTGTCTCTCTCAAAATAAAACAAAGACATAAAAAAATAAATTAACAGTCATAGATGGCTTACTTACAAACGGTTTCAGCGGGATCACCCTGTTCCTAAAGATCTCACTGACACTAACTAGAAAAGATCCACACAACATGTTATCATTTTAAAAGACAGAAGGTACCAATTTCAGAACTTTAAGGAAAACAAAAGAGCAGGTATGTGACTTGTCTGAGACCACACACTCTACCTGGCTTTGAGCACACAGCCAACTACACAGAGAGAGGCTGCTGTGTCACAGGCTGTACTAGAAGCCAGAAACCAAAACTTAATCCGCAGCTCTTTCTCAGGCTCCCACCCAAGGGCAGATGGGAGGAGACATCTAATTATGAACGATCAGAGCCCAGTGAGATAACTGTGACAACAGGCTGGTCAAAGGAAAGTCAGAGATTTCTTTCTCCACCTGATGTCCATCTATACCTGCGCAACCTAATCAAAGACTCACTCAGGAAGTAAAAAAGCAGGAGAACCTTTATTCAAAAGGATAAAATACCTGAAGGTGCAGCATATAAGGATAAAGTGTTCACACACGGCAAGGCTTTCAACTGCATTTCAGAGTCACAAAAAGGCACAGATAACAAGGTCATTGTGCCCTTGATACTGTTATAGGGTTATATGTTTCACATAATGTTTTATACATTACTGTATAGTAATTATATGATATATAATATTATACATTACTACACATTACATAGTATTATTATGTTAACAGTGAAATAAGAAAAGTACGTTTCTCTCTTGATTTCTATCTACATAAAGAAGCACTATATACGGATCAAAACATTACTAAAACAATACTTTGTAATCAAAACATTGTCTCCAGAAGCACAAATAAGAAGGTACAAGTGAGCCTTCCAAGATACGGCTTCCTTCCCAACGTTCCTCACCAAGGGCCTGCTTCTGGCTCTTCATGCAGATCCGGGGCCCGCAGCTCTCTGTTCCACACTCTGGGCCCGCGAGAAAGGAAGGCACAGACACTGCAGCCTCCCTCGCCTCCCTGAGGCCATCTCCGCCCAGCAGGACAGAGGCCACACAGGCCCTCGCCCTCCTGCTCCTGGGTGACCACACGCAACAGGCCTCACAGGAGCCTCACCTCAAAGACACAGTCACAGCTCCTCGTCCACAGCAGAAACCAAGCCTGGCCCAGCGCCAACACCAGAACTCTGCTAATTCTCTCGCGACTCAAACGAATTTGGTTTCCAAAGACTCTTACTCTCCCCGCCTCCAACCACACATGAGCGGGTGTGTTGGTAGTGGTGTCTGGATGGCAGGATGGGGGAGGGACAGGAAGGGGGGCACAGTCCAAGGCCTGCAGGGTGGAATGCACCTCCCAGGCCGCTAGGCCCAAACCCCTGGGTTCTGAGACTTGCACAAGGTCAGTCACTGGTGACTGTCCCTCCAGTGACACCTGTGCTCAGCCCAGGCGCAGGGAGGCGCTTCGGTCTGTTCTCCATGACCAGACACAAACCAGACTGGGACAACGAAGAGCAATTTAACACACACACTATTTGGTCACAAGGTGTTTAAGAAAACATTTTTAAAACTGCTTGTGAAAAACAAAACAACACATTAGGAACTCCCTAAATCAAGGCATTTAATCATCCATTTCATGGCATTAGGCGCCAAGACGAAACAGGCAGATGCCAACGCGGAATCTGTCGTCAGTGACACGGAGGCTGGGAGAAGGCAACACCCAGAAGGACAAACAGTTACAACACGGCTGGGAATCAGGCCCAGTAACGGGTGGCCGACCAGAGGGAATGGTGACCCCTTCCGGGAAAGCTTCACGACCCCACTGTGACGTGGGCCTTACTGAGGACCCGCACACAAGATGAGAAAGCAAGCAAAAGCTGCCAGGCATCAAAAATAAGTAGGTACTGACAGGACTCCACTATTCCCATTTTTCCCATGGAAACGTCAGGACAAACCCTTCTCCTAAGTTAATTAAGGTCACTGGTAAAGGGAAGCACATTGCCAATACGGTCCACGAGGGAAGCACCACCAAGACAAGGGGCAAGTCTGAGTGACCAACACGACAGTTTGCCAGGAGTGAACCACCTGTCTGCTTTACAAACCCCTGCAGGGCTCTAGGCTGCCACCCTGAGACCCATGTTCCAGCACCTTCTCTCCGTCTTTACGGATCTCACTGCTCTCTGTACCAGTCTCTTCAAAGATCCTGTGCTTTGTCTTTGCAAGTCACCTTCCAACAGACGTTCATCCCTAGGGAAAAAGCTGAATTCCATCATGTAGAGACAGAAAGAAAATAAGGGCAGAAAAAAGAAAGAAAGGCGATAACACCTGCACACACAGTGTGGATCTACAAAGTTATCTAGACAAAAGTTGGGCACTTTGAAATCTGGGAGACTAAGTACCTATTACATTTGCCTTCATCCCCCAGCGCCCCTTTGAGTTAACTTCCTAGACCTAGCACAATGATTCCCAGAGAAACAAACATCAAAATGTTAACCGAGGGTGGTGGCGTTATACACATCATTTTTCCTTTATGCCTTTATATCTCAAACTACGTGTCATCAGCGTGCAATGCTTAAGAGGAACAACAAGTGCTATGTTAAAAAGGTTGTTAGTATTGATCCAAAATCAGTTTAACAAAACTTCAAAAGGTTCTTCTAGGAATACGTAACAGAAGACTGTTTCAAGAAGTCACAGCTGATTTAGAGATAGATTTTAATTTTCTGCTCTAAGTGAGCACTGATAGCGATCTTTAGTTGTAGGAAGAATTAAACAAACTGACTTTCAAGGCACTCCAATAGTCTTAAACAGCAATCTGATAATAAAGGTGAAATCCAAATTATTATGTTTTGGGATGAGGAAAACAATTTTAAATGTGTCAAAATAAAAAGACTGAAAAATAGTTCATTTGACCTATAAATTTGCTTTCTGTTTAAGGGGGATTTAAAGACGAAAGAAGCACGCAATTAACATGGCGGTTTACAAGTACTAATTTCAGTTATTACAATGAAATTTTTAAAACAGATACTTTCATTTTAATGGATTCTTTACCCTGCTGAAAAGCCCACATGGGTTCGAGTGCCGTGAAAGCCGTTATTTCCTATGAAAAGGTAGGGTCTACCTTACCTACCTTCAAAGAGAGAGGCTCTAATTATAACCAGGATACTTTATGTCTATGTACTGTGACCTTAGAACACGACAGAGTCGGGGGAGGACTTACTCCACTTGGCTGCAACATTTCCCCCTTTAGTGATGTGCCACTCGAACACAGCACCCACTTTCTTCACCACCTCACGCCCAGCATCCCGGAGGCGGCGACCTATTTCCTCAAACACCAGGGTGCTCTGGAGCTCCTCACCCTAGCAAAAAGAGAACATTTATTTTTAAAAGTTTTGTAAAAGGACACGGGAAAAATGATTGCAAAATGTACGTGCAATACAGTTATTAATTTTTAAATTTGCATAAAAACAAGGCTAATTAGTTTTTTGCACATCAGCCTTCTTTTACACTTTCCTTACATTTTATTCATGTCATCCAGGACCTTAGTCCTCTTAATGAGGATTTTACTTTTATCAGAATTCAGAAATATTTTATTTATTTTTATTTTTTAATTTTTTAATGCTTTTTATTTTAGAGAGAGACAGAAAGCGAGCAGGGGAGGGGCAGAGAGTGAGTGAGAGAGAGAGAGAGAGAGAGAGAGAGAGAGAGACAGAATCTGAAGCAGGCTCCAGGCTCTGAGCTGTCAGCACAGAGCCCATTGCAGGGCTCGAACCCACAGACTGTGAGATCATGACCTGAGCCAAAGTCGGACGCTTAACTGACTGAGCCACCCAGGCGCCCCAGAAATAACATTTTAAAATCACACTAGGAACTAGACAACCTGCGCCCTAAGTAACTTCAGCATGAAGATACTGGACAGTCTAACCTCTACAGGCTCATCTCTTTCTTGGTAACATGGGATTAAGTTATATAATTTTCCTAGTAGCTTTAACACTTCTCATGTTTTTTCTTAGATTTTTCTTAAGGGATTTTAATCTTCAGTCATTTATGTGATGATATAGCTCATGAGAGACCAGTAAAGATCCTGTGTCTGAGAACCTCAATATTACAAAGTTAATATTTTGAAGACCGAGAATAGAAACATTTGCATTAAAAGCCTCAGCATGTTGGTAGAGTAACACAAGTATTTTAATAAATAACATACATTATTGTTTTATTTGCGCACAACGCTTTACAGATCTTTAAATCAAGAAAAGGTACAGGATATTTAACTTTTTCATCTGGTCTTCTCCAAAATATTGTTGGCTCAAGATTTCTCATTAAACAACTGACTTAGTTACTCTAAAACTAAAAAATTAAGTATTTTCTCTTGAAAGGCACCCCAGTGTCTCCCTTTAAAAAGTTTTAAAAATTCCTAAGTAGTCAAAATATTCCTTTTACTTGAAGCCGTTTTGAATTAAAATCCTTCAAGAATTAAGAATCTTTCACAGCTCATAATTTTGCGGCCTGGACATTCTAGAGGTAATCTTAACTGAATGCGTAACTCGGGACATGACTTGGATACCAGTTTCTACCACCTACCGCAGAGGGCATCTGAGCTGAAATGGCAGGAGCTGGCAAAAGATCCACATACGCATGTGAAATGACGATGTCCCCAGTTTCGTGGACCTTACAAGGAGAGAGAGGGATAAAACCGTTCACTCTGATGATTCCAGTGAAAACACAGCATCGTCATAAAGCAGTATCAAGTCATTTAAAATTAGTTTTTCCTCATAAGAAAACAAAACCCAAATTAAATAAAATTTATAAATTAAATACCAAGATGAATAAACAAGCAGTCTTACTGTTTTAACAGAATTGTTACTACCCCTAACTATAAAATCAACTGGCACCTTTTAAGGAGTACCTGTGACCAAGGTCCCATCTCCAAAAATTCTAATTTAAATAGTCTGCAGTGGACCCCTGGCATTTGTATTTGTATTTTTTAAAACTTTTTTAATGTTTATTTATTTTTGAAAGAGACAGAGTGCAAGCAGGGCAGAGAGAGAGGGAGACACAGAATCTGAAGCAGGCTCCAGGCTCTGAGCTATCAGCACAGAGCCCAACACGGAACTTGAACTCATGGACCGCGAGATCATGACCTGAACCAAAGTGGGACACTTAACCAATTGAGTCACCCAGGCGCCCCTGGAGATTTCTCTTTTAAACATAAGTGTGTCTACTGGGGAGCCAGGGTGAGAATTGCTGAATTCTTATAAACAGCACAAGGCACGGCACAATATCCACAGGGTATCAGTACTCAAAGTGCGTCTGTTCTATTAAGAGAATAAAATCGGCTAGGAACAGACTGCAGTTACCTTTTTAAAGTAATAATCCAAGTTCTTCTTTCAAATAGGAAGGGTACAGAGCATAAACAGAATGCTTAAATAGACTTTCATCAAAATATTCATTCAAAGAACTCAAACTCTAATTCCTAACACTTCATCTAAAATTATTCCAATGGCTACTCTTCCATAAAAATGTGATATTGCTATAAATATACAGGATAATGCCTAAAATTAAAGTGGGGTTCATTAGTGTTGATTTTTAACACTTAAGTAGATCATTCTCCGAGCATCTGGGTGGTTCAGTTGATTAAGCGTTTGACTCTTGATTTTGGCTCAGGTCATATTCTCACAGTTTTTGAGTTCGAGCCCCACATCAGGCTCTGTGCTGACAGTGGGGAGCCTGCTTGGGATCCTCTCCCTCCCTCCCTACCCCCCCGCCACTCCCCCTGCTTGTGCACTATCAAAATAATAAAGAAATAAAACATTAAAAAATCATTCTCCTTTGACTACTTGCATCGTACCTGAGAAAAAACTTTTTCAATTTGTTCACTTTGTTCTAATTATATACAGTGCAAAGCATGAAAAGAGACAATTTATGAACAAAATACACTTTAGTAAATTACTTTCTTGTGACCAAGCCAAGCATGTCATTTTGGATTGTAAGTTTAAAATGTTTCTTAAAATACAACATGAAGGAAGGGGGAGGAGGGAGGGGAGGGAGGAGGGAAGGTAGAAAGGAGGGGAGGGGGGAGGGAGAGAAAGATGGGAGGGCGGAGGGAGGGGAAGAAAGGGGAGG
>PISW01009074.1:0-34025 GCA_004023785.1 Mungos mungo | reverse complement strand
AGATAAGAATATATGCTTTGGCTTCACCAAAATGGCAAGAATATATCATATTCAGATATTAAAGTATTTCCCAGCCCTTCCCGTTTGTATCCACGGAAATATTTCTGTGCCGTTCATTACTCTAACTGGAGAAAACAGAAACTGTAATGTAGTCATGGACCTTAACACTTTCAGATTCCCTCATCTTACTCAAAAAGCCAAACTGAATCCAAACAACGAGAAACCAGGAAGGCTTCGGGGTACGTGGTACACACATTAACTGCAGGGGGCCTTCTGAGAAGGGGGGTACGTGCACTCGTGGGGGCAGAAAACCGGGGTGAGCGGGAAGGGGCTGCTGCCTCCAAGGGCAAGGTGAGAGCGTGAAAGGAACCTAGAAAGCCAGAAGGCCCCAGGAAGTGCGGCGTACACGCAGATGAAGCAGGCAAGCGATCCCGCAAAGTCAGCGAGGAGCAGGGCCACCACGTCAAGGAAAGTGCGGCACAGTTACGTACTCATGAAACAAACTGTGACACCGTAGGAAGAGCTAGGGCCCCGGGGGGGCAGGCTTGGAGCCAGAAGACTTGGGTTTGTACCCCTGCTCCCCCACTTTCCGTGTGACCATGAGCAAGGACTTAAGAGACCCGACCCCAGGTGCCTGGGGGCTCAGTCAGTTAAGTGTCCAGCTTCAGCTCGGGTCATGATCTCGCGGTTCGTGGGTTCGGGCCCCGCGTCAGGCTCTGTGCTGACAGCGTGGAGCCTGCTGTGGATCATCTGCCTCCCTTTTTCGCTGTCCCCCTCCAAGTCGTGCTGTCTCTCAAAAATGAATAAATGTTTAAAAAAAATTTTTTTTAAAAGAGGACACCTTTTTCTTTTATCAGATATAGAGTTCTTAGGTATATCAGAGATACTAGTCCAGCCTGCTCAGAGGTGTTTAGTAGCTACTGCTGTTATTCATGGGGGTGTCTACACTGCACAACAAAAACCATGGGTGTAGTACAGAATGATCAGGCCAGAAAGTACCAGGTTGGTCAACCATAGTAACAAAATTTAGCTTTAAAAATCTCACACAGAAAGGAATGATCACGTGCCCTTTTAGTATTTTACCAGAACACTGCTAACAGCTCCCCCCAAACATTACTTACCTCTTTAGGGAGACCTACTTATTTTGTGTCTTGTTGCTTACTATTCATTGGGTCCAAGTTCTGTGGCCTAAGGTGTTAATTTGTAGATTTAAAAAAAAATTTAAATCCACGTTGGTTAACATGTGGTGTAATCATGGTTTCAGGAGGACTTAGCGATTCCTTCCGTACAGGGAACACCCAGGGCTCATCCCAACACCAGCCCTCCGTAACGCCCCGTCCCCCATCTGGCCCAGCCCCCCCCCTCCCCTCCAGCATCCTCAGTTTGTTGTCCATATTTAAGAGTCTCTTACGGTTTATCTCCTTGTTTTTACCTTACCTTTCCTTTCCTTCCCCTGTGTTCATCTGTTTTGTTTTTTAAATTTCACATATAGGTGAAATCATACAGTATTTACCTTTATCTGACTGGCTTGTTTCGCTTAGCATAATGCCCCCCAGTTCCATCCACAATTTGTGGATTTCTGTGTGACGAGGATGTCCAGTAGAAAACAAGCCCATAAAGGGTATGGTTTTACTACCCTCTAGGACATTAACTAGTTTTGTCTCTAGTTCAGCAAAACTACTCTAGCGTGGGTCCCACTGGGCCATATACATATAGTTGCTCCAATTCTCTTCTGGACCAGTTTTATCATCTTGCCGGCTCCCTCATGAAGCAATTACATAGATTTGTCATATTTTCATTTTTAAAATAATTTTCTAATCTTATTTTTGTAAGAGAAACAGAACATGAGTAGAAGAGGGGCAGAGAGAGAGGGAGACACAGAATCTGAAGCAGGTTCCAGGCTCTGAGCTGTCAGCACAGAGCCCAACATGGGGCTTGAACCCACGAACCGTGAGATCATGATTGAGCTGAAGTTGGACACTTAAGTGACTGAGCCACCCAAGTGCCTGTCATATTTTCATTTTATATCTGTGGAGAGTCATGCCTTTAATATTCTGGAGATTATATTTTGACAACGAGTTGATTGGCTGGTCGAACGACAAAGAAACAGCAGGCCTGGTTTCCAGACCAGCTGTGCCTCTCCTACAGAGGCAGGCACCAATTTAGTAAAAAACAAAATAAAAAACAAGGCCCATAGGCATCTCCTTTTCAATTAAAAGTTACCACTGGTTGGAGCACCTGAGTGGCTCGGCTGGTTAAGCGTCCGACTCTTTGATTTCAGCCCAGGCCATGATCTCACGGTCATGAGATCGAGCCCTGCATCAGGCTCCACACTGAGCATGGGGCCTGGCTGGGATTCTCTCTCCCTCTCGCCTGCCCCTCCCCTCCCGTGCATGCACGTGTGAACGTTCTCTCTCCTTCTCAAAATAAATAAATTTTTTTTGAAGTTACCTTATTTATAAAAAAAACTTTCCAGGCTATCATACCCACGACACGAACCAAAAGAACAGTTACAGGACGTGGTGAACCCGATGATAAAGCACCTCCGACTACGTGACTCCCACCTTGGTTTGGAAATGGATTCTGTCTCCTTCCTTCCACATCTCAGTTTTCAGAGTCTGTCCTGGGTATACTGGTTTTGAAAAACGAACCTTTAAAGGAAATAAGTTTGGGGTTAGCAATGTTTTAAAATGAAAACTTTCTGCTTGTGGGGAAAGAAATTCCAGTGGAGGCTGGAGGACAAAAAAGGAAGAAAACTGAGGTTTAAATATATTTCAATTCTTACAGGCACAAACAGTCGTATGATAAAATTACAGAAACGAGAGAGTTCTTATAAGCTCATTCTTTATCTTTCGAAGCACAGAATCCATGAACAGTGTTTAATCTTGATAAGGACAGTTATGCAAGGGGTCCCGGAGCACCTGAAACGATGCGGGTGAAAGAGGTACCGAGTGTATCTGGGACTGAGACCCGGGGCGGCATCTAGAACTCAGTAATCCCACGTCTCGTTTCATAATTTTCTACGCCATGCTATCTGCTCTGTGTGTAGTTACCCAGTCAGAGCAGTTACAACAAAATGGAAAGCAAATGGTATTAAAGGTAACACACCAGAAAATGCATTTTTACTGCTGCACGGAACACACACTGATAAAAAGCATCGGGAGCCATCTGACACTTAAACTATCTTTAGTGTTTGTCTTAAACTATTTTGTAGTGTCTGTCTTTAGACTTCACCTCTGCAAAGATACTGTGTGCAGAGATAGGGCTTTTTTTTGTAACTTATCACAGATGAAGACATGAAACCAACTTAAAAGTACAAAAACTAAAATCAATATGGAACCATCAGGTTGACACAGGTGTACGTTAATGAGTTCAAGGGCAGCCGCTTAACTTTTTAAATTAAATTAAGGCAAATTACAAGAGTCAAGAAAAAAAATTTTAAGGTAAACCTCAAGTTTCTGTTAATGTGTATATACTGACATATGCGTGTGTGCTCCTGATTAACTTATGAAACAATCCAATTAATCTGGTGAAATTGTAATTGTCTATGATCTCCTTCATGGTGCCTGGGTAAGAAATATTTATAGCTACAATAAGAACACAGGCTGAGTGCCAAGTCAATGAAATAATAAAAATGTATTTTGCTTTAATACAGTACCTATTTCAAATGAAGTCAGTAAAATTCCTTTTCTAAAAATAAAAATGGGGACTAATGTTCAAATTATACAATACTACATGTATACCTTAATTGCCTTGAATCTTGACACATCATTATCTGCAAACTGCTGTAAAACGTGCCTGGCAGAAAATCCAAATGTACATAATCCATGTAATATGGGCCTGCTGAAACCTAAGAAAAAAAAAAAGAAAGAGAATTTAGTTAGATACAGACACATTTCCTACCTAAAAGCCAAGGATAGGGGCCCCCGGGTGGTTGAGTCAGTGAAGCAACTGACTCATGTCATGACCTCACCATTTCATGGGTTCGAACCCCACATCAGACTCTGCGCTGGCAGCCCGCCTGGGATTCTCTCTCCCCCTCTCTGTGCCCCTCCTCCATACGCGCTCTCTCTGTCTCCCTCAAAATAAAAATTTAAAAAATATGTATGTATGCCAAGGATAATTAATTCAGGATTTCAAACCTACATCTTCAAATGGCACTAGGATGAATTAATACCATCTATTTTAAGAAACATGGAAAATATTTTATAAATAATACTTCCAGGGAGAAAACTATGAAACAAACAAACAGAGAAGAAACAAGAAAGGAATGTGGGAGATGTGGGAACACCAAGAATTGTTTTGTTTGGCTGGGGTCGTGACGATGAAATCATCCGTGTTGATTCCAAAATCCAGGGATGTAGACAATCCTTTCCTAACCTCTCAGTTCCCTGCTATCTCCTCAACGTCCTTGTCGGGCAGGATGGCTCAGACACCCTCCTACATGGTGAGATCCTGACCCTGCGCTAGGAGCTTCCTTCCTCCACAGTCTGAATGATGAATTCCAGGCACACCACCTCCTGCACACTACTTCCGACCTTCTCTACCCTTGGCATAAACATATTAGGAGAAGCCTATTTTTAAAATACTTCTGAAGCGCCTGAGTGGCTCAGTTGGTTAAGGGTCCGACTTGGGCTCAAGTCAGGATCTCCCAGTCCGTGAATTCGAGCCCTGCACCGGGCTCTGTGCTGACAGAGCGGAGCCTGGAGCCTGCTGCCGAATCTGTGTCTCCCTCTCTCTCTGCCCCACACCCCTCCCTAAAAAATAAACATTTAAAAAAAATTTTTAACTACTACTCAAACAACCTGTCTCTAGTAGCAGTGACTCTAAGTGTTATTTAGATAATGGAATTTGTAGTTTTCATTGGCACATATTATGAGCAACTCACCGGCAAGACCAGAGAAGTCAGGATCAATGTGTAAGGGATTCCAGTCGCCACTGAGGCGGTACAAGGCAGCCTGTGGAGAAAGGATTATAAAAATAACTAGCACTCAGTGCTTTCTGAAAACATATTAAAAGAAAAACAGGAAATACATTCAGTTTTTATATAAGAAATGTATCATAATATACCTAATTGGAGCTCTGCCTAAAAAATTACTATCTCTAACACAGATAAACTGTAAATCAAATGCTTTTTATAACACCTGCCCCTGGAATCAGCTGGGGAGGAGGGGCCAAGAACTACACCTGGGTAAAGCCATGGTCACCTCCGCCTAAGGAGCAAGTCACAGAAAGGAAGCCGTCCATCTACTCTCATTAAAACACAATGAAGGGGCGCCTGGGTGGCTCGGTTGGCGACTCGACGCAGGTCATGATCTCATGGTTCTTGAGTTGGAGCCCCGAGTCAGGGTCTGTGCTGTCAGCTCAGAGACTGGAGTCTGCTTTGGATTCTTTGTCTCCCTCTCTCTCTGCCCCTCCCGCACTCACACTCTGTCTCTCTCTCTCTCAAATATAAATAAACATTAAACACACACACACACACACACACACACACACACACACACACACACAATGAAGATAAGGTAGATGTTTACAGCCTCTTCTACCGAAGCATAATTTATGCCAATTAATGGGGTGCTTTCTACGGAAGCCATAACCAATATTAGACACATAAACATCAAAGACAACCACAAACTTCCATCCTCCTGGTACCCTAAATCCTGAGCACTAGCTCATCCTGCAAGAAGACTGACAGACTGCCATGAAGATAACATTTCTGCTTGGTCCAGATTTCCACATCACTTCTTCACGTAGGTGAGACAGGATAAGCAGAAAGATACAGATAACAATAGAAAAGAAGTTAGCAGAGCGCCTAGCATTTAACTTGTTTATTGTTCAAGCTAGAGAGTACTTTTCAGAAGGGGAGAGATGCACAAAATAGCTAACAGTAAGCACTTAATACATCTGTATTTAATTTTGGTCCCCTAGTATCTGCCCACCCTCATCGATTGCAATGTTAAGCTTTCCCAGACTTATGGAAATGTTGCATAAAGACTAATCATGTCAGCATATCTGACTTTCTTAATTACTGGGTTTTTCTTATTTTAAATTATTGATTATTCTTTTTAAATAGATTTTATTTATAGAAAACATTTTCTATAATGCACAGGAAAATGTCGTTTCTTTTTTAATATGCTTTGTACAATTTTAATAAGCTCTTTCTCTTCTCCATCACCCCATATAATAGTTGTATAAATTATTCATTTTCTCAATTGCTCAGTATTATTCCCTTTATATTACCTTCTAAAAATAACAAAATCAAATCAACATCAGTGGTGACTTGCAAGATTCCACATAACATATTGGAGGATTAAATGATAATACTTAAAAACTTCTTTACAAATGATGAAAATACTAGCCAACTATGCACCACTATGTTGCACACAAATGAAGACGAGGACACATTTCAGAGTCTGAAGGGCAAAGTGTCCGACACAGGATGGGTCATGGGATTTGATGCCAGCTGGGTTCAGATCCAGCTCTGCCCTCAATGGGCGAGTTTCCTTATCACCCGGAGCTTCAATCTGCGCATTTGATAAACCTTCTAGAAAGCATTACTCATGATAAATATTAACACCTCAATAAATGTGAGCTATTGTTATTATTTTAGAAGGTATTAGCAACAGTATATCGACTGAAAGAAAGTCGACCTCAAAGGAGGTGAGGAAATAAAAACTTTATTTGTCGCCTCAGTGAGGACTCCAGCCTGGAACAGTCTTTCCGGGTGCCGGGAGTCTGCGCTGCAGCGGGTTAGCTCCGGGGGGAGGGGGTACGTGCAGGCAGGTCTCCAAATACTTGGGCGTCACAAGGTCTATGTGTCACGAATGCAAAAATTAAGGTTTTCTGATTCCACGGAGACACACAAGAAGGACCCTTAGGTCATCTTAATACATTACGTTTTGGGGCCCCTGCGTGGCTGAGTTGATTAAGTGCCCAACTCCTGATCCTGGCTCAAGTCATGTTCTCGCAGTTCATGAGTTCGAGCCCCACTGGGTGTGGAGCCCACTTGGGATTCTGTGTTTCCCTCTCTCTCTGCCTGCTCGCTGTCTCTGTCTCTCTCTCTCTCTCTCTCTGCCTCTGTCTCTCTCTCTCAAAATAAATAAATAAACTTAAAAAAATTAGGTTTCTATATATCTGATTGTTCAAAACTACTGCTTGCGTGCCTCTGTTTAACTGGTTCTCTGGTTCTTGCTGTTTGTGATCTCTCCTTGAGGTCACCTGAGACAGTCCCAGGAGGCCAGCATCAGTCACCTAAAGCAGGTGTAGTGCACAAGAGTAGGACAGCCAAGTTTTAACATTAGTACCAGTATTTTTATCCCACAGAGATCATTCCTATAAATGGGGGAAAAATTCTCCTAAAGAAATACTATTAAAGAAATATGGAAATTTTCATATTCTTTTTTTTTAATGTTTATTTTATATTTGAGACAGAGCACAAGTTGGAGAGGGACAGAGAGAGGGAGGGAGACATAGAATCTGAAGCAGGGTCCAGGCTCCAAGCTGTCAGCACAGAGCCCAACGCGGGGCTTGAACCCATGAACTGTGAGCACATGACCTGAGCTGAAGTCGGACGCTTAACCGACTGAGCCACTCAGGTGCCCCAAGCACTCCACATTCATTAACTCTTCTACCTTTTCTTTTTTCTTTTGCTGTTTAATAAAAAGAGAGAGAGACTGCGAGCAAGGGCGGGGCAGAGAGAGAGGGAGACACAGAATCTGAAGCAGCCTTCAGGCCCTGAGCTGTCAGCACAGAGCCTGGCATGGGGCTTGAACCCACAAACCACGAGATCAAGACCTGAGTCGAATTTGGACACCTAACCGACTTAGCCATCCAGGTGCCCCAAGAATTTTCATATTCTTTCAATGACAGCATTGCTTCTTACAGATGGCAGAGAAAGCAAAGACAAAAAAAAGAGCCATCATGAGACATGACTAAAGTCAAGCAATTTCGTGTTTGACTAAATTCAATCATAAAGCAAAATAACCATTCTCCAAATAATAAGGCACATGGTATGGTGTTCAAGGCTTACTTTCTGTATATTCTGAGGACATTCACATTTTAAGGTTCAGAAGAAAAGCTAAAAGCTTGCGCTGTTTCATCTCTGTCTCGATACAAAAATCACTAAGACTTGCAAACATGCACACACACAACTAAGAAAAACAGCCATAAATCACCTTACTTATGTATTATATGTGAGTGGAAGTATCTTCTACATAGGAGTAAATTAGTTCTTAATATTACTTTTAAAAATTGTATCTTTAAGTTAAACTAAATGCTAAATAAAAGCGGTGAGGAATTTGTGCTTCCCAAATCCTCACATGCTCCAAGGAAAAGCGCACAGATCAACAAAAAGAACAAATAAAATGACGCAGATCCCAAGCCTACAGTGTAACCAAAGGCCAGAGAACGCCGCAAACTCCAAACTGCTACAAACAGAAAAACGAAAACTGATTTCCAGCACCTTCTCACAGCTACACTAGAAAGTGGGGCGGGGGGGGGGGGGGGGGGGGGGGGGGGGGGGGGGGGGGAGTGTTGAGAGGAGGCGCGGAAGAGAGAGGAAGAAAGAAAAACCACTTCTAGAAAGTCCACCTTAAGGGGAAAAAGGACTGAGAAGAATCCTGGAAGATAAGAACGCTGACTACAAAGAGAAGAATTAAAAAATGGATAGGCCTCCAAGTGGCAATCCAGAAAGGCAACATTTCTATGGGAGAAGAGGATTAAAACCACCATGTCCCCTTTGAAAACTGGATAATACAGGAAAAAAGAAGAGAGAGAGGAAATTTAAGATAAAGAGAAAACTAAAAAAATGTTTTCAATAAAACAGCTCCCGACAAGGCCCCGCTCCAAAAAAGCCTTCTCTCAAAGGAAACGCACTTCGCCACACTGACTGAATTCCTTACTGAGAGAGTCCTGTAAACCAGCACCCACCACCCATCTTCCCCTCAACTGCGTACAGGTGGGTGACCTCCATCTCTGTGAAGCTGCTGTAAGACTAAAAGAGGAAATAAGATATTTAAACTCCGGGAAGACAAGGAAGGGGGGAAATCCTATCAGAAATGAAGACTAAATTGTAAGATGCAGAGAGGAAAACACATTCAAATAAGAATGTAGTAAGGGGCATAGAAAAAAGGGAGAGAAAAAAGCCAAGAGAACAGAAGTGAGACTAAAAGAGGCACCTGAGTGGCTCAGTCGGTTAAGTGTCCAGCTCTTAATTTCAGCTCAGAGCCTGATCTCATGCTTCTTGAGGTCGAGCCCTGCATTCGGTTCTGCACTGACAGTATGGAGCCTGCTTGGGATTTTGTCTCTCCCTCTCCCTCTGCCCCTCCCCTGCTCCTTGTGCTCTCTTCTCTCAAAATAAATAAATAAACTTAAAAAAAAAAAAAAGAAAGAAAGAAAGAGAAGAAAAAGAAAGAAAGAAATGAGCCCAAGAAAGAAGTAAAAAAGGCCAGAGATACAGTGGCTGAAAGAGGATCCAATGCATATATAAGGGAAGTACTTGGAGAAGAAAAACAAAACAATGAATGAAAACTACTATTTAAAATTATAATCCTAGGAGCGCCTGGGTGGCTCAGTCAGCTATGCTTCTGACTTTGGATCAGGTCATGATCTCACAGTTCACAAGTCTGAGCCCCACATCAGGTTCTGTGCTAACAGCTCAGAGCCTGAAGCCTGCTTCAGATTCTGTCTCTTCCTCTCTCTCTGCCACTCCCCTGCCTGTCTTCTGTCCCTGTCTCTGTCTCTCTCTTTCTCAAAAATAAATTTCCAAAAAAAAAAAAACATTAAAAAATTTTTTAATTATAATCCTAGAAAACTTTCTGAAAATAAAAGACTGTCTAAATATACCTATTAAAAAGGACTACCAGCAACACGGCGTCATTGACCAGGAAAGGACAATATTAGAACAAAGCCTAGCAAAACTATTTGACTTTAAAGGTAAAGAAAAGAGATAAAAATCCTAAGGGCCTCAAGGATAAAGACCAAGTAACTTAGAGAAAGATGACTGGACTGGCATCAGAATGCTCCAAAGCCACATACAGAGCAACGTCAATAGAACACCATTTCTGAGAAACAAGATTTCATATCCAGCCAAGTTGTTCTTCCAGTATGCAAGGGACAGAAAAGTGGTTTTAAATATGCAGGAACCAAAAATACACTCTATACAGAAGCCCTTCTCGGGGCACCTACCACAGGAGGGGCTTTCTCCAACCAGGAGGTGACAGGGATATAATCCGCTGAAATCTAAGATGAAAACAAAGATGGAAAAGAAAGTAGACGAAGAATATATATATGCTAAGTGCTCTGAAACAGTCAAAGTAATGCATCTCAAAGATGAGAATAAGGGAGAGAGAAACAAGAAAATACAACAGGTTCTTTAACGGTAACTCAGGAAACAAGTAAAAAACAGAAGACAACAATAAATACCGAAAAACCGTATGGTAATAAGTGAGAAAATAAGGTACCTAAGGCATAAAGGTTTGTGCCAAGGGCATAGGGAAAGGTTTATGATTTCTACTTCTGGCCATGAAAGAGTGCTCTTCTACTGCCAGCAACTAGGAAAAAGATTTTAAGGTGGAGAGGGAGGCCCTGTTCTTAGACGTTACACAGTAAGCAGTCAGGGATTAGGACTTCTGATAGAAGAGACACAAGCAGGACAGCCACAGCCCTCGGACAGCACTTTTCAGACTGCAGTGTAAGAAAGGAAACCCAGCACAGCAAAACACTCCCGCTGAGTTCAAGAGAGAGCTCAGAGTTCAGGAGACTGTGCAGCTCGAATCTATACGTACTGAAGAGGAGGAAGCCACACAGAAAAGAGCCCCAGAAATCTAAACACAGGCCGTTCCCCTTGAGGGCCATACAGAAAGGTCCTGGAAGATGAGACATCACATAAGAGAAAGGCCTTGTGGAGAGGCCTTGCCAAAAGTCAGCAAGAAGCCCCTAAACTTAGGGAATATGGGGTCTTGGGCCTCCTGGCCCTGCCCAGCCACCATCTGAGAACAGCTACAAAAGCAAAGGCAGAAGGAACACCCAGTCAACCCAGAGTCATTAAAAAAAAAAAAAAAAAAGAAGTGCTTATAGTATACCTCATAATTTAATTAAAATTTTAATGGACTGGATAACTAATATGCCAAAGACTAACTTCATTTAATAATGACAATAGTGGGGCACCTGAGTGGCTCAACTGGTTGAGCATCTGACTCTCAATCTTGGCTCAAGTCATGATCTCACTGTGAGTTTGAGCCCCGCACTGGGATTCTGTCTCTCCCTCTCTGCCCCTTCCCTGCTTGCTTGCTCTCTCACTCGCTCTCTCTCTCTCTCTCAAAATATAAAAAAAAAAATTTTTTTAATGAGAGGAGCTAAAATCTGTTAGAATAAGTGGTATAAAATAACTATCTGGGAAACTACAGATATTTGTTTTCATTCTTCCCCCAACTATAAGGCCTGACATCTAATACCTATTTATTCTTTAGCCTTTCTAGATTAGTAAGGATGAATTTTCTATTTATTAATTGTAGAAGACTCTAAAGGACACTTATAACTTCATACCAGTTTGAAGATGAAGAAATTCCCCCAAGGATATGATAATAGACTATCTCAAAAGTGGTATCGGCAGAGATAAAAATATGGCTGCCAGCTTCCTTAGTGACTGAAAAGTTACTGACTTCATTGAAGACCTAGCATATAGTTCATGCTATAATGGTGTAGCTTCTTCCTTATTTCCACTCCTGCTTCAGGAGCTGCCATCCGCGCCCATCCCCCACCTCCCCATCGTGTGGCCGTGGCCGCTCCAGTCCTCACCCCCTGCCCACCCCCGTGCTCCTCGCTCCCCTTACAGTCAGCTGTCATCACGTCCTCTCCTCTTTCCGGCCAAACTGCAAGCCCTGCGTCTCTGGTAAAGAGAGAGTATCGACACGCCATTTTGGTTCAGCTAAGTTCCGTCTTCCCTACCAAAGCCTGCTGAACACCAATCCCTAGCGGGTGCCCTTGTGTGAAGGTCCACAGCACTGCTGGGCAGCTCCCAGCCGGGGTTTAACCGCTCGCGGCGTGGAAGAGGTGCCCTGCTTACTCTGACACCTACGTCTGGAGTGTCTGAGTGTCGCTTCTTCATCACAGTTTTTCCACTTGATCTGTATCTCTTACAGCACAGATTCGGTTTAAAACAGCCCATAAAGCCCCTGAAGTTTACGCAGCGTTTAATGAACCATGGTTTTTGAAGAAACATTAGGTGGCTTTCAGGAGATTTTCAATAACCACATGATTGCTTCTCGGCCTTTTGGCTAAGATCAAGTGCAAATAACCACATGAGACCAAAATGCTCCGTCAAATGACAGGTGCCCGTTATTTAAAAAAAAAAAATGTTGGTTCACTTAAAAACTGCCCTTTGTCACACAGCAAAAGAGAACTCTGCTGAAAACGAACGAAAAGTTCTGCCTCTCTGAATAAAGAGGAAAAGAAAAAAAATCTCTCTACTTGACTGTGTGTAGAAATTCAAGCCTTGCAAACTATTCAGCTTTTTTTTTTTATCTACACCAGATACCTTTCACCAGGTCAGTAAGCCCAGCACAGTAAGGGAGCAGGCTGGGTTTTCTGAACCAGGAAACCACGAAGCCCTTTTCTGTTCTTTCTAGTGCCTTAATAAAATTAACTTCACTATGAAACTTTAATTAAACACAAATATGAGTGCATTCTTAAGAAACTGATAAGAAACGGGGATGGGAAAAACCTTTAGAGGCAAAAACTAGGGGCACCTGGGTGGCTCAGTCGGTTAAGCGTCCGACTTGGGCTCAGGTCATGATCTCATGGTTTGTGGGTTCGAGCCCCACGTCGGGTTCTATGCTGACAGCTCGGAGCCTGGGGCCTGTCTTCAGATCCTGTATCTCCTCTCTCTCTCTCTCTGTCCATCCCCTGCTCATGCTGTCTCTCAAAAATAAATAAAACATTAAAAAAAAAAAAAGAGGCAGAAACTAATCTCTGGATAAAAGTCTTCTTTCCGTCACCTGGTGACACAAGCCCAGGAAAAAAACATAAATATGTACCGATCTTAATTCTTTCTGGCTCCTGAAATTATATTTCTATTTGGCTGCATAAAGAAATCCTGTGGAAGGTCTCATATCAAACATATCAAAGTTAGTATCAAAAACCACGTAAACTTTATAAAGAATCTGCTGTCATTACAGCAGCTACCTCACAGTGCACCAGCAGAGCTCTGTGTTTTCATTCTGTGTCTGCGCGGATGGTCCTCTGGCCACCCTGGGACGACTCTTTGGGGACTCTCACATACAAAGTGGCTCTTCTCATCTTTACGGTTACCTTTTGTTTCTTAAATAAATGTCTGCATGCTCACAGCCTTTGTCAACTGACAGGGCATTTTACCTCCTCCACCAGAAAACAAACCATTAATGTCCAGGAAAAGACATTAAATCACCTATCTGACCTAGGATGCTTTATTTTGCCTGTCCCCTAAAGCTGGCATGAAAGAATGTGTTTCCGGAGTGCCTGGGTGGCTCAGTCGCTTAAGCGTCCAACTTCAGCTCAGATCATGATCTCATGGTCCATGGGTTCAAGCCCCGCACTGGGCTCTGTGCTGACAGCTCAGAGCCTGGAGCCTGCTTCAGATTCTGTGTCTCCCTCTCCCTCTGCCCCTCCCCGACTCATATTCACCCACTCATGCTCGCTCGCTCTCTCACTCTCAAAAATAAACAATAAAAAATTTTTTTAAAAATCTGTTTCCAAGCAATGTAGCTCAACTGTCTTTCCTGAAAGAGGAATGAGAGACCAAAATTTGCCTTTTCATTCTTCCCAACCTGCTCCCTGGGGCTTGGACGAAATTCCTCGCTACTAAGTTGGGCAGTGTCCTTAAGCACTGGCCTGCTCCTGCAGTGACACGTGAAATGTCATTCTGAATTTTTTTATTTATGGTGGAGAAAAAATTTGATGAGCAGAAATGTAGAAAGCCCGGACTCCAACTACAGGAATTTGCCGCTCGTCTTTATGACGTCCAGGACAAAGCCTCTACGTTTGGACTCACAGAATGATAGGATATCAGCTTTCCGTTCGAGAGCCAGCCGTCAGGCGGCCTCCTCGCTTTTCAAAAACACCGTCTTACCTGATTGAGGGAGGTGGCGTCCAAAAGCACAGCGTCAGGAGGTCTGGCAGGCACAGCCACAGCTTCCTGAGGTCAAGACATCACAGGTTAGACACCAACAAAGTCACTGGTCCTCTCTCTACTCACACTCGCATCTGATCAACAACCACACTTCAGTACGACAAAATCTGCAAGTTAGATGAAACGTCTTTAAAAACAGTTTCTGTTCAGGAGATGAACATTTAAAATCTCCTAACTGCTGGCCTCACCTGTGCTGTGATTTCCCTCAGGTTGAGCCTGTTTAACGGAAGGAATTACACCACCAGACCCATTCTCTGGGCCACCAAGGAGAAAGTGAAAAAGGTGATAATAACTATAAGAACTAGACAAATAATTCACACCTAAATTGATTTAATCTTTAAATGTACTTTTTACTAAGGGTGTGGGTCTCTTTGCATCTACATCCTGTTTGGAGTTGGCTGAGATTCCTGGGTGTGGAGATTACTGTTCTTCATCAAAACCAACATTCCCTTCAATTATTTTTCTATTTTTTTTCTCTCTCTCCTCTCTTTCTGGTACTCCCATTACATGCATGTTGTTATACTTAAGGGATCCCACATTTCACTAAGACCTCTCATTCTTTTCATCTATTTTGTCTCTGGAGATAGATAGATAGAAAGAGATAGATAGATAGACAAACAAACAGATAAAAGATCTTCAAGCCTTCTGATTCCTTCTTCTGCCAGTCCAAATCTACTACTGAGTGCTCTAGAAAATTCTTCATTTCCCTTATTGTACTTTCAGCTCCAGAACTTCTATTTGGTGCTCCTACACGATTCTATTTACTTTCTCTACTTGGTGAGTCTCTGCCATGGTACCCTGCTTCTTTAAGCATGCTTTCCTTTGGGTCTGTGCACACATCTAGAAGAGCTGCTTTGAAGTCTCCAGGAAGTCCTCTCAAAGGCAGTTTCTATTACCTGTTAGTTCTGGTTTTCTTTCCCTGTCTATGGGTCAGGTGCTCCTGTTTCTTGCATGTCTTGTAATTTTTTGTTGGTGACTGGACATTTTAGATAACCTATTACAGCAACTCCGGATCCTGACCTCTTTTCCCCTTGGCAGGCTTGTGGTTACTGTTAATTTGTTTATTTGGGTGGTGACTTGGCTAGATCACTTCAGCTAAGTCTATTTCCCCAACAGTGAGGAGCTGCTGGCGTTGCTCCTCAGAGTATACCATATGGCCCTGGCCCTGGGAGGACAGCGTCTGCCTCGTTTGGTATCATAACCAACTTTTAGGCTCCATTAATTTCCAGATGATTGCTCTATTACTTTCTCCTTTTTTTAATGTTTATTTGTTTTTGAGACAGAGCGATAGAGGGTGAGCAAGGGAAGGGCAGAGAGAGGAGACACAGAATCTGAAGCAGGCTCCAGGCTCTGAGCGGTCAGCACGCAGCCCAATGCGGGGCTCGACCTCACAAACTGAGAGCATGACCTGAGCCGAAGCCAGTTGCTTACCCGACTGAGCCACCCAGGCGCCCCTCTATTACTTTCAATAATGCCGTGGGGTATAAATCACTCTACAGTCCGATCCGATTAAGGTCAGGCCAGCCTTTGATATGATCCCATGGAGGCTCTATTTAGCTTTCTCTTTCCTGGTTCTCCCTGGTCAACTTCTAGTTGGGCTGGCTGTCAGCTTACTGTTCTCAGGGAGCTACCAGGCTCCTGGAAGCTGTTTATCTAAAGTAACCTAGTGTCTGCGGGGAGCCTTACCTTTGAACTTCCAAATACTCTGTCCCATCCCAAGTCACTTTCCTTGGGAAGAGCTTCAGAGATGTCTATTATTACAGCCGGCCTCAGCCCCCGGGCAAAACCTCTACTCCACTGCAGACGCAGGGACACTCCAAGGGACCCCCTCACTCTACAAGAAGTTGGGCTGGGCGGGGGAATGGCTTCTGGCCTCCTAGGCTTTCCTTACCCTGTGAGCAAGTGGGGGCAAGAGGGATTGGGTCCCTCGGTGTTCCCAGCCCACTACGGGCGGGGCCGAGTCCCCACTCTACACGGGGAGGCCGCGCAGAGGACGAGAATGCCGGAACTCTGAGCCACTGCCTGGAACGGAGCTTTGACACCACAAGCCGGGCGGGGGCGGGGGAGGCATAAAATCGGGGGGCTGGTCCTGCGCTGGGGGCAGGGACAAGGATCCTGTGCTTCGTCTGCGCATGCCTAGACTGGAGCCGCCATTATGCTGAGCCCGGGAGAAAGAAGGCAGCTGTGGCTCAAATGCCACAGATCCTCAGTGTTCTTACCAAGATACAGACTTTCTTGAATAAATATTTCCTAATTTCCTCTAGGCCCTTAGGACAATCCCCAGACACTTTAAATGGTTTTCTTGTTGTTTTAACTTCCCCCCCTTATGTGTTCTGACTGACTCACTGGGAGAGGGTTCGGGGGCTGCTCACACCCCCATTCCAGAAGCAGCTTCTCAATACTGCTTTAAGCGTACTTCATTTATCCAGAATATTTGCTACAGTATAATGTCATTACCTCAAGTAAAGCAGAAGTAAAGCCCAGGTTAAATTAAAAGCAAAGTCCAATAACATATTTTTAGGAAAAAAAAATGTTTTCAGACAGAATTGGAGGACTAAACAGTAACTAGAATCATCTTACACAAGACAAGTGCTTAAGTCATTTAATGAATGAATGAATGAATGAATGATTTTGTACAAGGATCACTCGCATGCGCTGGGTTTTCCTAAAGATTTCTGGGTGATGCAAAGTTTGTAGAAGGAAGTAAAAACATTCCCATAACGTCCCAGCCAGACTTCTCTATATAATATGTGTTATGTATTAAAATACGCAAACATAAGTAGCACCTCCAATTAATTCAAGGATACTCTGATTCGAAGAAGTGTGAGCTACTGATGATCTACTCTGTTAAATTACACATATGGTAATATGGTAAGTTCAAAACATACACACGGATACTTACATAGCCCTATATTTTGCTTCGAAAGCCACAGCCTACCTTGACTTTGTCTGATGTCCGTTTCCCACCAATGCCGCCACAGCCAACGACGAAGACAGAGAACTGATTATAACACACAAGTTCCTTCTCAAAATAAGAATAGACTGAAAAGCAAATGAAAGAAAAAGTCAAGGAAGTTATTATCAAAAGACATGACCAGTAAACCAAGACATGATCAGCAGTTCCTTTAAAAGTTTCAAAAACAAAATCTAGTCACTAGAAGGTCTGATAAGTTAAAGAGTCTGGTTTACAAAGCATCATTTCAATTCCACCGCTCCCGGTCTCTAGAAGGCAGAGTGCCCCGGGCCTTCACATACCCCTTCTTGACTATGAAATAGCACTTTGTCTCCCCTCTTCTTAAACCTCCCAACTGCCGATCCTATCTCAACTGTCTCCATCTCAAACCTCTCCATTTCACAAAACCCCACTGTCCAGGGCAGGGACCCACACGCTCCAACATTCACACACGCTGCCAAAGGACTCAAAGAAACCCCGGAGAAGCACCTGTGCGGCTCAGACGCCCCTCCTTGGCTCGCACTCTCTCTCTCAAAATAAATAAAGAAATAAACAAACATTAAAAAAAATAAAAGAGGGGTGCATGGGTGGATCAGTCAGTTAAGTGTCTGACTCTTGCTTTTGGCTCAGGTCACAATCTCACAGTTCATGAGTTCAAGCCCTACAATCAGGCTCTGGGCTGACAGTGCCTGCTTGGAATTCGCCCTCTCCCCCTCTCTCTGCCTCTCCCCTGCTCTCACTCTCTCTCTCTCAACATAAATAAATTTAAAAAAATTTTTTACAAATACTTAAAAAAAAAAAAAGAACCTAAAATACAAGAAAAGAAATAAGTGAGGATCAAGGTATAAGCTTCAGGAGGGCACAATCATGGGTGAGTTGCTCACCGTCATATTCCCAGCAATCAGAATAGTACCTGGGAAAGAAAAGGCACCTAACCAATATTTATTAAATTAATGAGTAATGGGTAAATGATATGAGTTAGTGAATAAGTCAGCAAATGATGAATGAATGTAGACAGCTGCCCCTCTTTCTACTAACTTCCTAGTGAGAGTGTGAGTACTCTCTACATTGCCACCTCTAGGAAACCAGAAATACGACTTTGAACTGCATACTAAACAAAAAATGTAATTATAACAAAAATAAGAAAGGTCATGGCAATTTGTCCTTAAATTGAGATTTTTACCTGTATTAGACAGGAAACTGGATATCTGATTTCGTTTGCACTTTGTCTACAAATTCTAATACATTATTACCCAATACCAAGCTGTAGTTAAATAAATGGAGCGGGTCAGGAGAAAACAGTAAAAATGAAAGCTAAGGTCACTGCAGAAACTTCATTCTATGGCATGTCACACGTTTGGTGCTCGGGGAGAAGAGGGAAGGAAAGAGCACCTGGGTGGCCGCTGGCCAAGCACCTGACTCTAAATTTGAGCTTGGGTCATGATCTCACAGTTCGTGGGATTGAGCCCCGTGTCAGGCTCTGCATTGACAGCATGGAGCCTGCTTGGGATTCTCTCTCTCTCACCCTCTCTCTCTGCCCTTCCCCCCCACTCTCGCTCTCAAAATAATAAACTTAAAAATAGTAACAATAAAAATTCAAAAAAAAGAAAACTAGGATAGTTTCAGCCAAATCTTGGCCAACTTTCGGAATGACAAGAAAACACAAAAATCTAAAACAGAGGTGGGAGGAGGAGGAAGAAGAAGAGGAAGACAAGAAAGGCAGTAAGAGGAAAAGAAAAGACATACTGTGAAACACTATGAGCTAACACAAACAATGTAGTTGGAGAATGGTTGAGAGCATCAAAAGTGTTCTCAACATAGTATGTAGTAAAAACAAAGCCAGTTCCCAAACAGCATACACAGTATGAACTTCTATGTGTTTAGAACAAGGATGACAAAGCCTATATTCCAACTATTAGACAATAGTGAACTTCCCACTCCCATCTATTTCCAAACTTTTTGACAATAAAGATCTGTTTCTTCTTTAACATTTTTTTAGTTTCTTTACTTATTTTGAGAGAGAGAGAGAGAGAAAGAGAGCAAGCGCGTGCACACACACGAGCAGAGGAAGGGCAGAGAGAGAGGCAGAGAGAGCATCCCAAGCAGGCTCCACGCTGTCAGTGCAGAGCCTGGTGTGGGGCTCGATCTCATAAACCACGAGACCATGACCTGAACTGAACTCAAGAGTTGAATGCTGAACTGACTGAGCCACCCAGGCGCCTCAAGATCTATTTCTTCTTAAACTTGAGAATAAATAAATTTTAGGCAATGTATCTTGAGCTGATGTCTAATTACTAGTATGCCAACCTTTACTGAACTACTATAATCATTTTTTTCCCCACTGCAAATAAAATATAGCTGTGGTGATTAAACCACATTTGAGTTCAACAGGCTTGAACGGACACTGTTAGGTACTTAGCCACCATTTATGAAAACGACCGAGGGATCGAATATGTTCCAAGTTCCAAAGAGCTAAACAAAGACCAGAGTATCTACAATACAGCCCAAGTATCCAGGGATGGCTGTCGACGTGTTGCTTCCTGCCGAATCCAAACCCCAGGCGCCACTATGTCCTCTGTACCAGCCACAGTTCCCACCTCTGTGCTCTGGCCATGTGGCCTCAAATTCCCTGAAATGCCCTGCTTTTCCCATCTCTACCCCCACCTGCTCCGTCTCCCCATCCAAGCTTATTTTCTAAGAGCTTATAAATTTTTAGAATGCTGATCTTTATCTTGCTTTCTCACAAATTGGAAGATGAATGAACTTACTGATCAGTTTCTTTGGTGAAGCATCACGTTACACACACAAGGCCTGCCGATCTAACAATATTATTATAAGAATTAAAAGTGACTTACTATCGATAAGAATTACTAAACCAGATCCTTTATCTAGGACATCAGCAACAACAGCTTCACATTTTAAGGTTCCTGAAATGAAGAGCAAAATCAATTAATCAATCAATCAATCGTCTGTTTTTTAAAAGACCATTATATATTAAGACCTGAGAGAATTTAACAAAACTGCTACTGTAAGTTCAGCAAAACTACAAAGTTAGGTTTTAAAATAGTTTTCAAGGTACTATTGGAATCATTCAACATTAAAAGGAAAGAGAATACCTTAGTCACTATGTTTGAAACATCAACTAGACCTAACACAATGACGATCAAACTTTTAAAACCCACAAAATCTGGAGACCTGCACATCCCGAACCAGATCATGGCCTAGTTCACAATGCACACAAAGGGAGGCTGTTAGGTTTCTTGTCCTCCATCTAATGCTTCTTTTCTACCCCCAGCAGGGGTCACATGGCCTCTGACAGTGCCACGGAGGCTGACAAATCTCTGAGAGGCACAGAGATGCTGACATCACTCTCCTGATGCCTGGGGTCCTGCGACTCATCACCTGCTGGGTTCGATGGGAAGATTATAAATAGCAGTCGTACCTTAGCTTTCTGCAGTTTAAAGAGGTTCCAAACCACAAGTGTCTCAAATTTTGAATATTCCTATTTATTAGAGAGGCAGCTTTCAAAGTACTTAAAGAAGACACATAGAAGCTTCTGAAGAAAACTAATTCATGAGAAACGTAACTTGAGGATAAAGAGGTACAAGAAATTAAGAAAAATATTTTCCACAGCTTCCTATTCATATCATTTTCCAGCTGTAGGGAAGTAAAATCCCTAACGGCAGGAATCTCCCTTACACACGCCTACGATTCCCAAGGGAGCCCACAGCAGGCTGGCCAGCACGAGAGACAGGGACAGCGCCCGCGGGCCTCCGCCACGGCCGCCGCCGCCACCGCCACACCGCGCTCACGGCGCATGCGCGCACACAAAACCTCCGCGGCGGGGACCCGGACGCTGTATTTTACTTAAAGTAACAGGTAACATACTAGGACGTACTAAGACGCTGCGTCGGTAGGTAGCCAGGCTAGAAAACTCTGCCTTCCTTGCCCATGGCAGGGAACCGGCAGAAGTCACCACACAGCGCCTCAGGGCAGAACAGCTGTGTGAAAACGTCGGCTGCTGCGACACGGAAATAAGGTAAGTCGGCTTTAAACCATAAGGATCTCATCAACTTTTTAGTAAAATAAAAAGCTTTGGGAAAACATTAAAGGAGGATTCTTGCCACGTGCTGACCTGCACGTTACATAAGGTGAAATAATAAGCACGGTTTTTGTATTTTACCACCTCATTTGGTCAGTATTTAATCAGACAATATGATGACAGTAGAGGGCTGAAACAAATCTTCAAATTATAGTGGGAGAATAAGAAAAGCAGCTCTACTCAGATCTAGTATCTAATGTCTCAGATATTCCTGAGAAAAAGAAAATTCATTATTAAGGCAGACCTGATTTTATTTACTCTAAAAGAGAACAGGAAAAGTTAATTACATGAGATTCTCTATCTTTTACTGTGGTTTGCTTTATGGAAGTTGCTACCGACATAAAGACCTGAGAAAGGAATCAAACAGCATTATTTGTAGGAATCATAGCTGCTTATATACAATTACGCAGTTTAGAACACGCATTCACAACAGAGACTCCTTTTCAGTTGTTAAAGACACATACCTCATTGGACATACGCTGTTCGTATTTTGAAATAATGTGTTAAATAAGACTATTAAAGGACAAAGGTTAAGGCCACCAAAACAGGTCCTGCTTCGCATCAATCAATTCTAACGACATCCAGGCCTTGTGAAATGACTTATTTAAGTCAGTGTATGCCAGTTTAACACAATGACACAGTTCGGAAGGTTGGTCAGGAAACAAAATCAGGGTATGACCAAGGAATCCGTGGATCAGGAGCTCACCTGATCTGGGAAGTGGTTTGTATAACTCCAAGTACTGCTCCCCGTGGAGAACCTGTGTTAGGGTGAAAACCAGTTTATTAGCAGACTTTCCTGTTCCCCAAGCTGTGCTGTGAATACTGCTAATCACAAGTGATATTCACTGGCCGCACGCTCCCATCACTACTCCCCTCTCCCCCTCCCCCCCCCCCGAATTATGTATCTCAGTCTGGCTTCTACTTCTTAATCACAATCATAATCAATCACATTCAGAAATAATCAGCCTCCCAATCTAAAGACTGTCAGATCTTTTGGAGCAGAAAAGGTATCTTGTGTTCTTTTTTGACATTCATAAATCCCTACTGACTGATAATTATGGATTGCTTGCTGATGCAAACACTAAACTAGGCTATATTTCCAGTGCTTACCACTGTGCCTGCAACATAATGGGCATTTAACATGTATCTGTTGAATCAAAATGGATAAATTGGGGGCATCTTGGTGGCTCAGTCGGTTGAGCACCCCAACTCTTGATTTTGCCTCAGAATATGATCCCGGGGTCATAGGTTCAAGCCCTGCATTGGGCTCTGTGCTGAGCATGGAGCCTGCCTAAGATTTAAGATTCTCTCTCCACCCCTCTCCCTCGCTCACGCACCTTCTCTTTCTCTCTCTCTCAAGTGAAAAATATATATGTTAGGGCGCCTGGGTGGCTCAGTCAGTTCAGCCTCTGACTTCAGCTCAGGTCATGATCTCACGGTCTGTGGGTTTGGGCTCCGCTGTGTCAACAGCTCAGAGCCTGGAGCCTGCTTCGGATTCTGTGTCTCCCTCTCTCTCTGTCCTTCCCCTGCTCTGGCTCTGTCTCTCTCTCTCTCTCAAAAATAAATTAAAAATTTCAAAATAAAATAAAACAAAATAAGTTTTAAATGAATTTCAAATCACACATACCAAATACAAACAACTCAACTAAAACACAAGAGGTTTACAACCATGTTCAAAGTAAAAGCACCATCATTGTCAATATTTCCTTAGTGTAAACTCTTATAAATTATCTATAGATACAGCTGTAGACATAGACACATCTTATAAATTATCTATCAGTAAATACTAAGGACATTGTGTAACCCGAGAGTCACTTAACCTCAATGTATGGAAGCAAGAATACACCAATATTTGTAGGAAAATAATAGTAAAGAAAAACCAAAACCTGACCCACATACCCAAGTGACCACACCCCACTACCTTGGGACACCTTTAATTCCCCCTTTCTCAGAACCCAGAAGGGGGGAAAAATGGGACAAGTGGCGGACGGCCGCTGTATCAAATGGCCTGGAAACTCAAGGCTGGGAAGACAGGGATTGCAGTTCATGAGGGCTATTATTTCTGGCCACAGACTGTGAACACCATTTATGATTTTTCCAACTCCTCCTGACTCTGAAGGAGTACAGTACAGAATTCTGAAACATTTGCTTTAACTGGTTGCACTTCCATTATCTGAACAGAACTGTACCCAGCAAATACCATGGGACAGTGACTACAACAACAAACTGCCTGGTCCGTATCTCTGGCCTCCCTCCCGACGCCTCAGATACTCAAATAAAATAAGTTCTCACAGATGCAGAGCCGCAGTGGGCTCATCGATCCTCCTGTAAGTGGGTCCTCTAATCACCAAGGTCACAGACATTGGCTCGGAGCTCTAGGATCCCTGGACTCATTATCTGAACCTCGACTCCCAGAAATGAAACATGTCCCATCTCAAAAGTGTTCTCACAGTTGTTCACTCCTTCCTTCTTGAAACAATTTGTTCATTCTGCTTCTCAAATACCACATTCTCCTGATACTCATCCACGCTCACACCTCACCAGTCATTCCTTCTCGGTCTCCCTGGCCGATTCTTCCTCGTGTCTTCAACCTCTCAACACTTGTAGGGTCCCTGAGCCCAGGCTCCTCTCTCCTTACGCTCACATTATGTGATTCCATCTAGTCTTGGGTCTTCAAATATCACTTGAAGTCTCAGAACCCCAGTGAGACCTCCCCACTCAAACTCAAGACTCAAATATTCAACTGCCCATTTGGCATCTCCACTTGATTGTATAGGAGAATCTCAGATCTGTCCAAAGCCAACTCCTGACCATCCCCACCTTAAAGTAATTGTATGTATCTATCTTACTATACTCTATATAACTATTATACATACTAAGTGTATTGTATATGATTAATTATAAATAATGTATAGAAACATATATGCATATATTTCATTCCAGCTACAAAAAACGTCACCTATGACTCCTCCTTCCTTTGACTCACATCCAGCCTTTTGTTTAAATTACTATAACAGGCTCCTAACTGGTTTCCTGCCTCTGCTTGGCCTCCATATAATCTGTTCTCCACAGAGCAGCAAAAATGAGTCTGAGTGTGAACATGGCCGGGTCACGTCACTCCTAGAGCTGCCTCCCACGTTAGTTCATCAGAGCCTAAGCCGAAGTCCTCATGACTACAAGGCCCTCTTCTCCTACCACGGCCCCTCGGGTTCATCCAGCAGCTAGTCTGGCCCCCGTGCTGCCCTGAAAACAAGCCAAGTGTGCACCTGCCTCAGGGCCGTTCACACGTGTCCTCGCTGCCGCAAAGACTCCTCCCAGATCACCACCTGGCTTCCTCCTTCACCACCATCGTCAAGCAAGAATGATCCCATTCATCTTACAGGTAAGGAAACCAAGCTTTGGGAAGTTCTGGACCCCTGGTCAAATAGCAAGTGAATGGCAGAGGGAGGATTAAGACCATTGTGTCAGGGTCCTGGGACTGGACCGAACTGCTCTTTTCTTCTCTCTGCTTGCCCTTTCACCTAAGTCTATGCTCTTGGGTGCTTACAAAAGGAAAGTCATCAGATACGCTAAATCTTAATTCCTGAGCCAACCGCCACAAGCTATTTTATCACTACACAAACAAGGTGACATTTATCAATCATATTTGAGGAAACCAAAGAAAAGCAAAATAAAGATTTCTTATTAGGCATACCTTTTCCAAGCTGACCGGAAGGTCAGGAATCGCTCCTAGTTCCCCACCTACTACGGGTTTCTGAGCGATAATAACTCCAAATGTAGGCAAGCAGGAGAAATCAGAGCTTCCTTCATATATAAACTTCATATCTTTTGGCTCCTTCACCGATGCCCCCACGCCAAGGGCATACATAATAGTTTCCAGCTCCGTGTAAGCAAAAGAAAATGGCGGGAATTTATAGCCAATGACTCCAGCCTATGAGACAGGGAAAGGAAGTTATTTTTCCACTGATATTTTTGTCAAATCCTTAACATTTTAACTTTTTCAAAACTATTAACTGCTTATGCACCTGGTTTTTGCTTTTAAAGAGCGGTGACGAGAATGTCATGTTGGTGACTTTCATGGAGTGTCAAAATTGTTTCATTAGATTTTATTTTAATAGAAACCGATTAGAAAGTGTGTGAGAAAGAACTTCATTTACAGATAAGGACTTTTTTTATAATTTGTTTCTTACTAACTGTATGTCTCATTTTCAAATTTCCTATCTCTGTTGGTGGGAAGCCCTATTAATTCAGCAACTATTACAAACTCAAAAATACAAAAAATAATAATGATAATGAGTAGGTCATAAATAGGGATAGTGAAATGCCCTATAGGAGCTATTGTATAAATTCAATGCAAACAGATGAGCAACATGGCCTCAGAATGGTTTTAATGAGATTTTACCTTAAGTTCTTCACTAGGAATGTCCCTCATCCAGCTGGATATTGAATTTTTCCACTTAGTGAGGCTATGTCTCGCTAACATGTGAAGTAGATATTAGGCTAAAAAGAAATGATGTCCAATCACCAACCACTTTCATTGTTCCTCCCTGTTGCAGGAGTCAGCAAACAAAGGCTGAGAGCTAAGGATGGTTTTACATTTTTAAAGAGTGGTTTAAAAAAAAAGAAAAACAGGGAGAATATGTGACCAGGAATAGCACGTGGTCCACAAAGTCAAAAACATTTACTTTCCCTTTCCCGGAAAAGTTTGCCAACTCCTGTTCTAGGGTAGAATCATATTTACAACCCGATCATATTCTCAGGGTTAAAATTAGATTGTTAACTTTATCACTATGTCTTCCCCGAGTCACAAAACACCAAAATCGAACGCGTCAAATGATTTATTTCTCGCTATTTATGCGCTACGATTTTTGTTTAAAGGCTAAGTACAGGAGACAGTAAATCAGCAAACTTCACACGAGCCACAGCTACCATTCCAACAGAATTTCTGACACAGTGGGAGGCCCTTTATTTGCAGCGATGTGGAAATAGTTCTGAAATCCGAAATACAATCTATCAATGCTTTCCCTAAAAAAAAAAAAAAAAGGCTCAAAAGAGTCTTGTCACTTATCTTTCCTATTTAACAATGAACTAATAGCTTGGAAGATAATATTTTTGTATGAGAGAAAAGAGAAAGGATAAAAAAGAAGAGAGAGAATCTCAAGAAAATGCACAGCATTTAGGCTTTTCTCTCCCACTTACAAATCCCGATACTGCTGGTGACGCCGCCTGACTCGTGTGGTTTGTCGAAACTCCTCCACCTGAGTCGATCTTACTTACAACTCCAATTATACCGCCAACGGAGTCTAGAAAACAGTAATAACAACAAAGATGTTTCTGTTACAGACGTGGCTAAGAAAAGCAGCAACGTGCTAGATAAGCATTCCTCTAACAGTGAGCGAGCCTGCCACAGGACCTTTGCAGGCACTCATGAACTGAATATAGGAGGTCAGACTATTACAGGAAGAAACTGTGAAAGACTCTGAAATAGACCAGAGATCACTGGGTGAAAACAAAAGAACTGTCCAACATACTCTTCCTGGGTTCTGATTCCCAGGAGGCCTGCGGTTTGCAGTGTCTTTGATCGATTTTACAACTCTGTAAAGTAGGACCCTTCTCCAGAGACATGCAAGTTTTGGTGAAGGAAAAAAAAACTTCCCTTCTCTCCCCATCATCCCCCCTCCTCCAGGATAGACCAAGGCCAAGGTTATCCCCTGAACCCCGCCACATTTCAGGGGATAGGTAGCTGTGAAGTGAGCACCACAAATTCCTCCAGAGAAAACCATTATTATGACCAGAGACTGCAGACAGGGTTCAGAAGCTACTGTTCTGGGGTCTAAAAGGTTAATAAAGGAGACTCATGGGAATGCCACATATGCCAGATGATTCCAAACACTCTGGGACTAACAAACTTTAGAGGTAGAAGCCTCCTTCTAGCCTCAGACAAAATCTATAAGCAAACTACAGACTGTGATGTGACCAGGGATATGGGCCAGCTTCTTGCTTCTGAATCCTCCCCTCACTGCCCCACTAAGAATGTTGCCAAAGGGAGGCTCTGAACTGAAAGTCACCTTGCCACGGGGTGAAAGCACACCCAGAGAGGCAGGCAACCCCGAGAAGGCCCGGGCCGGTTATGGCGTTCCTCTGGGATTCAGTTCCGTGGTGGCAAGCCGAGAACGGTTCTACAGAAATGTGACATGTTTCTTCTAACTCTACCTCCAACGTATATTTTCATTTAGGATTATGTAATTCATTCAGCTTTTCATGTCCAAGTGGAACTTTGTCATCAGAGGAACGTTTTTAATATATTTATTTTTTTCCCCCTTTCATTCATTTTCAGTGATGGGTGACTGTTATTCACAGGCTAAATTGATCACAAACGGGAAAATATGGAATACAGAAAATGCTACCATTAATAACCTAACAGTCGTGTTATCATCTGGTTGAGGGAGAGCGTGATGAAAATTTCGATGAGGGTACCAGGAGGCAGCAAAATGTCGTTAAAGGGGGAAGAAATATAAGAACAGTCATTTTTTCAGATATATTCTCCTACTGCATATAAAATCACTAAGAGAAAAAAAAAGGTTTGTCTATAAAATAACCCTGAATCATTATCTTTCCCAGAAAAATCCTATAAACTTTTTTTTATAAAAAAAAATCCTATAAAAATCCATATACTTAAAAAAATGAATAAATAAAAACTTCATAGAGTACACGCATATGTGAGTTACACTAAAAAAAAAAAAAAACATGTCTTTTACTGGTTGTCTATTCCTGCAGCAAATTGTAGATGACTGGAAAATTCTACGTAACAAGCATTTGCTGAATCCTTTCTGAGTTGGGCACCCAGCGAGCACCCAGTACAAATGAAGCGCCTACAAGACACAGTCCCTGCCTCCAAAGGAACTTCCTGTGCAGTTAAGAAACCACAGTCTACAAAACAGAAGCAGCTCCGAGCAGATGCTGCGGTCAGAGTCCAGCTGAGAGAGAGAGATCAGCGGCGCCTGAAGGGTCTGGGGAGGTCTGCCTGAACGCCCAGGGCCTGAGTTTAGATTTCTAGAGAGACAGTCAGGTCAGGAGACGTGATAAAGGCAGGAAGGGGCATTTTAAAGTTTTTTTATTTCTCATGTATTTTTGAGAAAGACAGAGAGAGGGAGCACAGGGAGGGGCAGAGAGAGAGGGAGAATCCCAAGCTCTGCGCTGACACGGGGCTGGAACTCACAGAACGGTTGGATCATGACCTGAGCTGAAAGGAAGAACTGGACGCTGAGCTCCTGAGCCGCCCAGGGCCCCAGAGAGGGGGATCTGAGAAGGGCAGAGACACAGCAGCAAAGACGAAGGGCTAAAACAACACGAAAGCTACTCACTAGACAGAAAAGAACTACGACTCAATAAAACTGGCCTATGTGAACTTTCTGGGAAACAGAAAAGTCAGGCGAGGTAAGCAGTGTCTGGTTAGACAAGACTCGGAAACGAGCCATCAGACAGGGAGCAGATGCTTGGAGCACAAAGGGGTGAACAGCTCATACCGTCCCCCGCCCCCAGCCGTGCGCCCCAAATGCAGGATTACAAAACCCAACAGAAAAAACGACAGTGGGGATTGACACACATATCTTAAATCTGCGGAGTGCTGACAGCTGCTGGGCTAGAACCCATGTGCTGGCTAAAACCAGAGGACAAGTCTGTAAGAGAAGAGAGTGCTCTGCCGTCCCGGGCCTCCCGGCAGGGAGTGGACAAGCCGGGCCCCTACCTTGAATCCTCTCCGGCTTGGTGGCGTTCTCGAAGTCGCAGATCTTCTTCCACTCAGCCTGCACCGCCTCGGGGGTCATGGGCTGATTCTTCTGCCTCACGATGGCGCCCAGGGCCCGCTCCCAGCGCACTGTCACAGAAACAAGACGAAGACGCTGAGCACAGAGTCCGGGAGGGACACAGGACATAAAACTCTGAGCCCCTGAGGTGTTTTGTTTGTTGGTTTTTTAATGCAAGAGAAAGGGAATTCAGGGGGGACAAAAAGATTCTCACATCTGAAAAGCTATACTACAGGCCTTTTAAAGGCATTTTTCTTGAAATATCAAGTCCATGAGGATAATGTGAATTTTTTAAAAAATATATTTAAAGCTGAAGGCAAACAGCTCTCTCCACCCATGCCAGATGCCACGAAAGGCAGACTGTAATGCTGAGTCAGAAAAACGTTAGTTCTCTATGATCACCCCAAAAGACTGACTTCACGATCAAAGATCACTCAGGTAATATGCCCCAAGATCTTTGTTGAACAGCGAAGTGAGGGATAACCACATTAATGTGTCACACAGCCCCAGATAACCCCCCCAGGACCCCCCTTTGCTCTTGCTCCTTCTCCACAGGAAGTCAACTTAGAATACGGAAGATTTACGAAAACCATTACTGCTGGAGCAGTTCTGTGAGGAGAATTTTTAAGACTGTTTGTTGCCTTTCAAAAAGCCCAAGGAATAAAATAACCACTAGTAACCTTATTCAAACATATTGGTCAGATTGTGATGATTATTAAATTGAAGCTTTGTCTCAGGGAATGCCAGAAATACATGCTTCTGGAGTTTTCTTATTGATAAAGTCTCAGAAAAAACTTTTTTTGCAGAAATTGATTTCCCTTCTTAAATGGATATCCTGAGACACATGTTGAACACGCTTGAGTATATATGGTACTTTAATAACTAAAGAGAACAGTCATTCATGATGAAAATATGGATACTCTATGTTGTATCAATGCCCTACAGTAATGGCAACCTTTTAAATAATTCCATTAATTCCAATACCAGCAGCCAACCGAAAACTTGATTTGGGATATTAGAATTTTTCACGATTTTTTAAATATCATGAGGCAATTATCCAATGTGGAGCTCACAAGATTGGGGAGCTGGGGAAAGAGACGGCTGAGGCCAAATGAGTTTACTATTGGGCCAGAGGGCAGTAATTCCCAGACGTCAGTTGCAATTTCTGTCTCAGCAAGTTGTCCACTGTGATTCCTGACTGTCACCTCTCTCATGGCCCCAGGAAAAAAAGATTCAAGTGAGAGAATTGGAGAATTTGCCTGCTGTGCTGTCTAGGACAGGACTCTTCCCATCTTTACAAAACAGCCCCCTCTCACTCATTTCTCTGCAGAAACAGCAAGAACAATCATGCGGGGGCACGTGGGTGGCTCAGCAGTCCGAATCCGATTTCGGCTCAGGGCGTGACCCCATGGTTCCTGAGTTCAAGCCCCAGCACCGGGCTTCATGCTGATGGTGTGGAGCCTCCTTGGGATTCTCTTTCCCTGGCTCTCTGCCGCTCTCTGACTCACACATATGCACATGCTCTTTTGATCTCTCTCTCAAAAATAGATAAACTTTATTGAAAAAAATCATGTGGGACACCAGACGCAGGAGGACATAGGAGGACAAACAGACTGTGCTGTCTGAAAGAACAGCCAGGTATGCACAGGCCAGACAACTCCTGAGTAAGGGCTGCCACCAGGGAAAAAACCCTCAACAGTTTCTTGAAAACGCCAAAGGCCTCCAGGACAGCTTCCACACTTGAGAATGCCTGCTGGTATAACCATGTTTGAGTGTGAATATGTGTGCATGAGCTCCGACAGTTAGCCATCTGGCAAGACCTTTATCCAGCTCCAGTTGGATGTGCAAGGTTAAAAACACAGAAACGATGTATGGCAAATCAAAAACTAGAAGAGACTTACATTTTCCAATCCATCCTCCTCCAACCTACCAAAAAAAGGGAAGACAGTTATACCATCTACAGTGAATCACAAAGAGAACGTTTTAAATTAGAAGAACAGGCAGCTATCATACTAAGAGTATTAGAAGGCTAGATGACAATGGGTGAAAATAATACAGTTCTACGCAAGTCCGCGGGCTCCATGATTTTGCTCTGTTCATGTTATCAGAGTAGAAATATAAAGCAACATAAGGTGGTAGACATGCATACAGTGGAAAAGCATGACTGATGTCAGAAACTAAAGCGTTAGGGCTGCCTGGGTGGCTCAGTCGGTTAAGCATCCAACTTCGGCTTAGGTCATGATCTTGCTGTGCAAGAGTTCAAGCCCCACATCAGGCTCTGTGCTGACAGCTCAGAGCCTGGAGCCTACTTCAGACTCTGTGTCTCCCTCTCTCTCTGCCCCTCCCCGTTCATGCTCTGTCTCTCTCAAATACAAGTAAACATTAAAAAAAATTAAAAAAAAAAACTAAGGCTTTATATAAATTCTTCTACTCACTAGTTGAGTGACCCTCATCAAATCATTTGAACCCTAAATCCAATTTTTCCCCGTGTAAGGTAAGGATAATAATAGTGTTCATGAGATAACCATTAAGGTTAAGTAATATAAAACAGTAAGATTGGCCCACATGACACAGGATGAAATAACACATCCCTCTAGAGAGAGTAGTGAATAAAAACATAAAAGGAAAGAAAACAAAATTGGGGTTTGACTTAAACAACTACAAATAGTCGTTTTAATAAAATATCTTTATAGAGAAAAGGCAAAGGACCAAATATTTTAATTGAAAGATCCATTTTTTTCTGAAGGTCACAAAGGGAACCCCTAGAAGAGAGTGTCTGATGTTAGGGGAAAAAAATCTTCAAGCACCACAACTACAATGTGTTAGAACTTATCATGAGAATTCCACAGGCACAGGACCAGAGAATATGTATCAGCAGACAGCACACGTTAGTGGCTCCAGGTCAAGAGCATGGCTTTTTATCATGCTTTGGCTCTGTGTGAATATGCCCACAACTTTTACAATAGACCAGTCAGCTCTGACGCTGGCAGGGTAGATAAGTCAGCAGTGGTTTCAATAACAGACAAGACAGATACCATATTGTACCACAGGTGGGGAGCAGCGCAAGCTCTAAGCTCCTCTGGGGTCTAGAAACAGGGGCTCCGAACGAGCCAAGGAGTCTCTATCTCACCCTCTAGGTACGTCTCAGAACTTGGCAAACAAAGTGGCAAAATTTACTTTCGAGGTTTAAGCTGAGATATTACACGTTTCTAAGTTTTATCAATCACGCATACCAAATGTTCCTCACTAAAAATGGTCATGGCACAAAGAACGACATATAAAACTACCTATAACATGACCTTCACTATAGGTTTCGCTGTATGTGTAAATTGTATGTCTAAGAAAAGAGACTATTGACGTAAGATACACATCTAGGGACACCTGGTGGCTCAGTTGGTTAAGTGTCTGACTTCAGGTCAGGTCATGATTTCATGGTTTGTGGGTTTGAGCCCCACGTTGGGTTCATTGCTGATAGCTCAAAGCCTGAGCCTGCTTCAGATTCTGTGTCTCCCTCTCACTCTGTCCCTCCCCTGCTCATGTTCTGTGTCTTTCTCTCCCCCTCAAAAATAAACAACATTAAAAAACTTAAAAAAAAAATATGCACATCTAATAAAAGACTGGAGGAATACAGAAAAAATATTAATAGTAGTTACCTCCAGATAAGGGTAATATGGATGGTTCTTATTTCCTTCTCTATAATTTCTTATATATTTGAAATTTTGTATAAAAATATGATTTTTACCTACAGCATTAATAATAAAAATTCCTTAATGACATAAAAGACAGGCAGGCCAAATTCTGAACCCAAGATGGTTTGATATTATTAAAGCTGTAAAGTTCTGAAAAAGTTCTTTTCACCCCTAATTTTCCACAATTTGCATTCAATGTCTTGTGTTTAAGAAAATGGAGGCACACATCTCTGCTTAGACATGTGTACATTACTTTTAATTTTATCAACTTCTTATTCAAATGCATCCGCTTAATATAGGATTCACTTTCAACTAAGCCAGGTAATTCTGCTACCAAGAAAGATTTTTGGACGTCATAGTATTCTTCATATAATAAGTTCATTATTACCATAGAGAATCAAATAAAGGTGCGGTGGGGAATCTAAAATATAACGGTACTGGGGGAAAAAAAGAGATCACACTCAAATGAGGAATCAAAAATGTATAAATTGGCATAAAGAGATCTAAAAACACTTTGATTACGAAGTAAAAACTGGATCTCACTGGATGGTTGGGTTATGTGTGCTTATTTTTACAATAAACATTTAAAGCTCTACATCAAGGAAAAATAGGAATGTTTATTTTGAAAGTTAAAATACATAATAGGTTATGTTTACTGACCGAGCCTGCCCAGACTAAATTTCTGCTACAGGGACAGAGTAGTTACAGTTGCAGGATAACTGTTAGACCCACTGCTAAGAGTTTAAAAATAGGATTTCTCATTACCATGACAAAAGCCCAAGAAAACTGACGCTCGGGGACATTAATTTGTACAATATTTCAGCAAGCCAGCAACTTTCAAAACAGAGAATTCAAAACCCAGCCTGGCTGACTTTAAACCGTAAACCCTATTTTCCTACTTTAACATTCAGGTTCCCAAACCAAATGAAACCTTCTTCATTTGACTAAACACCTCTAACCAGCCACATTTTCATTTGGTAAGAATATTAAAAATACATGTTGCTGTCCAGCTCTCCCAACACCACCTGTTGAAGAGACTGTCTTTTTTCCATTGGACACTCTTTCCTGCTTTGTCAAAGATTAAATTGGCCATATACTTGTGGGTCCAGTTCGGGGTTCTCTATTCTATTCCATTGGTCCAT
The DNA here is from genome assembly GCA_004023785.1 of Mungos mungo. Taxonomy (NCBI): domain Eukaryota; kingdom Metazoa; phylum Chordata; class Mammalia; order Carnivora; family Herpestidae; genus Mungos; species Mungos mungo. The sequence continues at coordinate 170 of PISW01009074.1, read as the reverse complement.
GTGTCTGTTTTTGTGCCAGTACCATACTGTCTTGATGATGACAGCTTTGTAGTAGAGGCTAAAGTCTGGGATTGTGATGCCTCCCGTTTTCGTTTTCTTCTTCAATATTACTTTGGCTATTTGGGGTCTTTTGTGGTTCCATATGAATTTTAAGATAGTTTGTTCTAGCT
>PISW01009073.1:0-65332 GCA_004023785.1 Mungos mungo | reverse complement strand
AAAAATTTTCTCTCATTTCTCATAAAACAGACCTATTGGTAATCAATTCCTTCAGTTTTTTGTTTATCCTGGAATATTTTGATTTTTTTTCCTCAACTTTGAAGGGCAGATTTGATGGATATAAATCTTTTTTGTTTTCTGGAATTTTTTCCTTTAGTACTTTAAATAGATCATCCCACTGCCTTCTTCCCTCTAAGGCGTCTCATGAGAAATCAGCTAATAGACTTACTGAGATCCTCTTGTATATGACAAGGTCCTCTCTCGTGACTTTCAGAATATTTCTTTGTCTTTGGCCATTTCATTACAATGTGTCTCCCTGTGGTCTCTTTTGTTTTTTCCCTAAGTAGAGTTCATCGCATGTCTTGCATTTGTAGGCTTAAACCCCTCATCAAATTTTGGTAGGTTTTGTCTATTATTCTTGAGGTAGTCTTTTGAGATTTATGATGCTTGTAAGGTAAGCAGTGTACAATGGATGGGGTTTGAAATTGCAACTTAAAGACTGATGTGCTTGGAGGTCAGAGAGGACATTTAAACTAAATGATTTAAAATGTTCATAAATTGGGATAATCATTAGAATGACTAACAATATGTAGTTATCACAGACAGGTAATTTTATAACAGTGCATGGTTGCAAGTTGAAATATCTGCACGTCCCAAACTTTGCAATATCTAAGTACCAAGACCACTTCAGGAGGTGAGCACAGTGTTAGTCGACTACATGTTCTAGAATTCTTTTCTTTTTTTTTCAGGATAGGTTTAGAAACAAGTAACTACTTCAGAGATAAACTATTCTTTTAAATTAGAATTGGAAAAGTGGAGAGGTGGAGAGATTGGAGAGGTGGTATACAATATGTACACAGGCTCACCTGGTCAATTACCTAAACATCATAATATGAGGGACACTACCTTTATGCTCATGTCAATCCATTTAGATCAGGGTTCATGGCAAGAAGGGCTTTGTTGGGAGAATTTGAAAACCCAATGGACATAAATATCTCTGAGATGTAATATTTCATTTTTGACAGTGGTAGTATTTGGTGATATTTAGTGTAAGAGCCTGAACACATATTACAAATGTATTTCAGGATTTCAGACCTTTAAAATCCAGAAGGCCAGTGTCATAACTATTCAACTCTGCTTTGTAGCAAAAATGAAGCATCAATAATATGTCAACAAACCAAGTTGTCTGTGTTTCAGGACAACTTTACTTAATGAAACTAGCATCAGGCTAGATTTGGCTGCTTAGTCAAGGTTTCTCAACTGATTCTGATTCTGAGCACCTGATTCTGAATATGAGGCTGAGGTCTGGGAAGGTGCCTTGTGATCAGAGGGTACAAATCACTTGCATGTACCCTGTAGTTTGGGAAACTGTTGCACTATACCATGCTCCAAAAAGAAAATACATAGGTAAGTCTTTTGTTATTCAGAACAGAGACAGAAAGTATGTCTTGAGAGATTGGAGGTGAGAGGCAGCGTTCTGCAGCTCAGTCCTACAATCTTGCTGTAAGAGGAAAATTAACTAAAAGATAAGAAAGTTAAGATGAGAAACAAATCAAGAGAAAAGTTTCCCACATTATAAGTGATGCAAACTCTTTGTCCTTTTTTCTAAATTTTGCAAAATATACTTGATTTAACAGATGTATAATAGCCTTTAACAACTTTCAACTGAAGATTGGGTGGCGGAATTGCTAGAAGTTCCCTCCTGGCCATTGCCTGGACTGTTTCATCTCTTCACAAGAAAATACACAGTCTAAGGTTAACTGCAGGTCTACGTCTGAGAGAAAGGCTTGCCTGTCTACTTGAAATAAATAATAGCAGTATTCAAAAAGTTCATCTTCTTTCCTGCACAATTGACTGCGCTGCATCTCCAGCATAACAAACACCTGCCACAAACCCCTGGGGACCCTTCCAGGAATGTAAATGAATGGCACCATAAAGAATAAAACCCAGCACCCCCTTCCCAAGTGAATTTCCCTAATCCTAAGGGAAACAATCAACCCACTGAGGGTTTCACTTTTTATTACTGAAACATGTTTAGCCTGTGAGAAATGCCAGAGCCCAATGACCATGGATGACTTCTGATGACTGACTCTATAGAATGCATTGCCATTCTTCATTGGACTCCTCCCTATAACTAAGACTTACATGAAGCAGTTATAAAACCCTCTGTATTTGTTTAACTACTGTGGTTTCCACAGCATAGAATATTCATCTCTGTTCTATAAATGTATGATACTCTACCAGTTGTTATGCACAAAGTCACAAGGGAATCACCTCTCCTCTGACTGTAAGTGACTGCTAATGATAGAGGTAATAGAGCTGAACCTACCATTGTGTCTTATAACTTCTGATGTGCAATTCACAGATCATAGTATCAATGTGGTTGTGGTATTTACATGAAGTAATGCATATACAGTCAATAATTAAGCAGTTGCTCAACAAATGTAGCAATTGTGTTCAAGAAATTGGCTATTGCGGAACCTGGATGGCTCAGTCAGTTTAAGCATCCAGCTCTTGATTTCTGCTTAGGTCATGATCTGATGGTTTGTGAGATCAAGCCCCTCTTCAGGCTGAGCACAGAGCCTGCTTGGGATTCTCTCTCTTCCTCTCTGTCTGCCTCTTCCCCGCTCGTGCTATCTCTCTCTATCAAAATAAAGAAATAAACATTAAAAAATTGAAATCATTAAAAAATCATTGACTATTAGTAGCAGATAGATAGATAGAGAGAGAGAGACAGACAGACAGACAGACAGACAGACATATAGAACCTGGAGGCTATGTGAGATTTTAGTCAATAAGCAGAGATAAAGGAAAGGTAAAAGAAACCAGAATTGTAAATTAGAACTTATTAGCTTTGTAACGTTAGTCAAATAACTCCCTTGCATACATGTTTTCTCAACTGTCAAAGAGGGAATAGAACCTGTTCTCTCTTTGTCTGTTTTGAGGATCAGATGGGGATGATGTGAATATTCTTAGACAAAATATATTCTTCCATAAATTTAAGCTGTTATGAAGATATTAGACATCATATATGGGAATATGGATATGCTGTGTCAAAGGATGCTAAAAGGTGCTAGCCCTTTGCCCAGCTTGTTTCATTATTGTTGTTGTTGTTTTTAAGGTTTTTAGTTTCATATCATCTTAAGGAAAATTTAAGAGAAATATGACAAAATGGATCCAAATCATGACAATGATACATTATTACAACTCTTATACTTAAATCAACAGATAAGTTTCTAGTCTCTCTTAGTCTGTTGTGTGTAAAAGTGTTTCTCCAGCCTAGCAAGACTTCTGATTTAATGTATGTGGCCATGTCAAAGCAACACGGAAGTCTTTCTAGGCTTCAGATACATGTAAAAGAATGAACTCTATTACCATAAAGCTCATGCTTGTAATAAAAACATTTCTGTCATGTCTTAAATACATTTCAAAACATTGTTTACCCAATGGGCAAGTGGCAATTTCTAATAGGGAAACATTTGCACAGAATGACAAAGAACAAGAACAACAAACTCTTATAGGAAGAGGAGAAAGTTGCAGGCAGTATCGAAAAAGCTTGGCATGCATCTCAGAGAAAGAGTAGCATTTTCATATGGTAAAACAAAAATTGCAACAAAATATGCTTTTACATTTTTTATGTATAAAAATCACACCGCAATATGTAATTTTATTAATTAAAATGTAATAGAAGATCTATAGCTTCTGATAAAACCTAAAATTAAATTAATAATCTTCAATTAATTATGCTTGATGATTTCAATTGTATTTGACTATTTTCATATGATATGTATTCCAAAATGTAATATGGACTCCTGACTTGCTGAATAAGAAATGCACCAGACAGATTTTTTACCTTTCTCACAGAGTCCCAGATGAATGCTCATAACTGGGAATATTGTGGGAATGAGAAAGCTTTATAACTCAAGATGACAGAAAATATTAATCTTTTAATTAATTAATCTCTAGTCTCTGAAAATGTCCATGCTTGAAAAGAACAGTTCTCTTTCTGTCTTTTCCTTCCCTCTTTTTCTTTCTTTCTTTCCTTCTTTCTTTCTTTCTTTCTTTCTTTCTTTCTTTCTTTCTTTCTTTCTTTCTTCTCTCTTTCCTTCTTTCCTTTGAGAAAGAGAGGGAGAGAATGTTTGCATGAGAGATGCAGAGAGAGAGGAAGAGATAGAGAATCCCAAGCAGGCTCTGTACTGTCAGTACAGAGCTCAGTGTAGGACTCAAACTCACAAACTAAGAGATCATTACCTTTGACAAAATCAAGAGTTGGTTGCTTAAGTGACTGAGTCACCAAGGTGCCCCTTGAAAAGCAATGATCTGGGGCATCTGGGTGGCTCAGTCTGTTAAACCTCATGATCTCACGTTCGTAGGTTCAAGCCCCACATTGGGCTCTGTGCTGACAGCTCAGAGCCTGGAGCCTGCTTCAGATTCTGTCTCCCTTCTCTCTGCCCCTGCCCCTCTCATGCTCTATCTCTCTCTGTATCAAAACTAAATAAAACATTAAAAATTAAAAAAAAAGCAATGATCTAATGTAGCATTTGAACAATGCTCTTTCCTCTACATACATGTATACACTTACATCTTCACAACCTAAACTTTAGCAATTTATTCATGAGGTAACCTAATTAGCAAGAACATGCTTACATGTCTTTATGTTTTCATTAATCTATATTTGACTGTTTCATGGAAACTAGTTAGCTTTAATGTCACAAGAGACAGATGAGAGAGGTGAGGTAGAAAATGTATTCAACCAGATGTTGCTCCAATTGCTCTGAAGCGCAAGTAACAAAGCAGGGTCCAGGGTCAGGCTTCTGCAGCCCTCTGACATTTATTTGCTATGTGATTTTAGATAATTTTGTTAAGCCTCTGCTACTCATCTGTAAGTGATGACACTTAGTGTACAGAAATCTCAGAATGGTACAGTGAACAAGAATTGAACAATATCCATGTCAGTAACTTTAGCATAATTTATGACCCATAAAATTAAAGCAGGGCATATGATGATGGTGACAATGATGGTGAGGGTGATGCTGACAAAGATGGCACACCGATAACAGGTAATAAAGGTGATAATAGTTTATCTGTGCTTACAATCTCATTGAGAACAAACTATCTTTTTAAAAATCTTTTTAATATTTATTTATATTTGAAAGACAGACAGAGCACGAATGGGAGAGGGGCAGAGAGAGAGACGGAGACACTGAGTCTGAAGCAGGCTTCAGGCTCTAAGCTGTCAGCACAGAGCTTGACGGGGCTCGCACCCAACAAACTGCTAGATCATGACCTGAGCTGAAGTCAGACGCTCAACCAACCGAGCCACCCAGGCGCCCCAGGAATAAACTAACTTGACTTGAACAGTCCGAAAACAAAGTGTTCAGCCATAGAATTAGCGACTTCAAAACAACTGGCTCCAAATACGGCAATTTGTAAAAAGTAGTATTAAGAGTGTTGTTTCCATTTGGGTTATTATTTTCATGGAAAACAAATTTTTTTTATTTTTTTAAATTTATTTATTTTTTTAATGTTTTAATTATTTTTGATACAGAGAGAGACAGAGCATGAGGCGGGGAGGGGCCGAGAGAAGGAGACACAGAATCCGAAGCAGGCTCCAGGCTCTGAGCTAGCTATCAGCACAGAGCCTGATGCGGGGCTCAAACCCACTGAGATCTGACCTGAGCCGAAGCCAGAGGCTTAACCGACTGAGCCACCCAGGCGCCCCGGAAAACAAATTTTTTGTCAGTGTTCAAAATAAAGTGCCAGAAAAAAACAAATCATTTAAATTATTCTCTAGGTTTCTCGTTAAGTATAAATCTCTAATTTAACAATTTTACCAATAGAAAGAAAGGTTATTACATTTTGTATCAATAAAAAAATTTGATTATAAATAGCTTTGTATTAAAAGTATGTACATAGGTGTACCTGGGTGATTCAGTCACTTAAGCATCTGATTCCTGATTTCAGCTCAGCTCATGATCTCATGGTGGTGAGATCGAATCCCTCCATTGAGCTCTGCACTGGGTGAGGAGCCTGCTTAAGATTCTCTCTCTCCTTCTTTCTCTGCCCCTCCTCCACTCGTGCTTTTTCCCTAAAAAAAAAAAAAGTATGTGTATAAATAATTTATTTACTTTTCAAAATAAATCTTGATAAATCTTTGTGCTTAGATACCCTTTCTTAAGAACAGTATAGGTGAGGTGCGATAGGGTGGCTCAGGTTAGGCGACTCAATATTGGCTGAGGTCATGAGATCGAGCCCCACTTCGGGCTCCATTTGCTGCACGTGGGTCTCCTTGGCACTCTCTCTCTGTCCCTCCCTCTTCTCACACATGTGTTCTCTCTCTCTCTCTCTCTCTCTCTGAAAATGAATAAACATTTAAAAAAATAAATGTAAAAAAATTAACAATATAGGTGGAATATCTAGAATGTTTTAAATTTTTATATTCATAAATAATGTTGAATAATTCTGTATTTTTTTGCATAGATTCCTAGAAATGGAATTTTGGAAAATAAACATCTCAAATATTTATATTCATATCTACCTATTTAACATCTATTTATCAAAATTATACCTGAAATAAGTGCACGAATTTGCTCTACCACCGTGAAAATATTACTTTCACAATGAACACATTTGAATTTTTTAAATGTGTATTCCATATGTGAAAAAATATATCATCCTGGATATACATTTCTAAGCTCTTAAAAACTGTAGAAAGATTGAGTAAGAGATAGATTTTGAGAGACAGAGATTGCAGACTCATTGAGATTGATATATGATTGTTAGTTTTTCACTTTCTTTTCCAATTGTTCCTAACTTTGCCCCTTTTCCTTTGTATTTTGGGAATCTATTTCCAGGCATCTTCATTATGTGGCAATTTGTACTTCAGATGAGTGTTTTTTATTACATCGCATCTCAAGGAATGCTGTATTTAATCTTGCAGGTACACCGCTGTGTTAATTTTGACAAGTAACATTTCAGCCAGTAATGTGACAGTCTTTGTTTCAATTACCTTTAATTGAGTCTAAGTAAGCATTGAATTCAGTGTAGAAATATATGGATACAAACATTTCCTCAATGTTGTCAGTGTTGAATTCATCCTTTTAAACTAAAACTGGCTGAAATGACTGTTTGCAAATATAAAATCCAGTTGATACAAGTCTTTATCAAACACAGAGGAGACAGAAGTTTTAAAAACAAGTTCACTCATGGCATCAATTATTTTGTTCTCTTCCTTGGTCATAACAATGCCTCATTTGTCCAGCAGTGTTACAGCATTATGTGGACCGTAAAAGTTAATTTTTTGGAGAATGGAAGCTTCATATTTTAGGCAAAATAACTTTTGTTATTTTCATTATTTTTGATGTCTTTATATATGCATATTATGTCTCTCTGCTTTAATAAGCAGTGCCGTTGTTTTTTGTAGAGAGGTAGCAGATGATTATAGAAAGTAAAAAGGGTTTTGGATTAATTACACATCAATATTGATTCCAATATTTTATTTGCCAATTTTATATATTTGGAAGCTGTTCATCATTTTCAAGACCTTGGGTTTCCTCATCTGTTAAAAGGATAATGATTATATTTTGCAATGTGAATATTAGTGAGGCAGTGACTGTAAGGGACTTGATGCGGACATGGGAATATAGTAAATGTTCAGTAAATATCATTTACTTTACCTTTTGATTCATTTTCTCTTATCTCCGAACATCAAAAAAATATGTTGCCCATCCAATGCCCATAATGAATATTTTCTGACATCATGAAAACAAATACAGAAATTCAGTACCCTTAGCCAGAGAACAATGGAAGTATTGTCTTAGAAGAAGAAACATAATTTTAACTCTGCAGCATTATTGGAGAAGAGACAAAAATGTGACCTTTACCTTTTTTGGCTTTTACTGGGCCTGAAAATTAAATTGCTAGGAGACAGATTAGCTGGAGAAAAACATACACATGTATTTAATGAAGTGTTACATGACATGAGAGCCCTCACAAGCAACACAACACAACACAACACAACACAACAAAAAGCAAAGACCCAAAGGAATGGCAAAAGCCAAGTCATTTTTATATTAGGTTGAACAAAGACAGGCAACTGAGGTCAAGTAATAAAAATATGCAAAGAGGTTAAAGGGAAATTTCAAAATATATATTTAATAATTCTTGTCTGTACAGAATTTTCTTGGCTTTGTCTCCATGTCAAAGAGCGCTCTTTTCTCCTGGTAAGGGAAGGGATGTTTCCTGTGGGAGGTTTATCTCCTGATTTCAGGAATAAAAGGGAGATTAGGGCACCTTTTTTTGCATCTGCTGTCTTTCAAGTGCCTTTAGCTCAAAATAATCTTTATTTTCAAATGACATATTTTGAGGTGGCATATTCTGCTACCTTTCACTATAGTAGAGTTCAGTTTGGGAAAAAGGAATGATCTCTGGATTCAGGATTCTTCCATTACTGATTCACATCATTCCTGGGGAACTAACCCAAGCTCCTGGAGAAAGTAGCAGATTAAGGAGGTCCATACCACTCTTTCCATTACCTCAAATGCTCTTTAAAAACGTGCATGTTTTAAACTGCCTCTGAAGCATTTTGAAACTATAACACCATCCTGAACATGAGATATGAGACAGGAAAGGACGGATGAGGTATCTGGTAAACTCTGGTGTATATTTTCCGTTGCTCTGCCCATCTGCATGCTGAACATAGACGCCCGTGTGTTCTTCCACAGAGGCAGAAGCAGCATTCCTTTCCAGGACATCCAACCCAGCATAACCCTTGACCATTACTCTAATAGTGACCCTGCTTGAAAATGGACCAAAAGATGCAGTCTGGTTCAGGGATAGAGTAAGAAATGAGGTATGGTGAAGGTGTCTGTTGTTTATAAATGTGGCACTAAAAACTCTACAATTTTCATATAGTTTTTAAAACTTTCACATAGTAGGTGTAAGTGCCCAAATGACTGCATCAAATGTCTTGTCATCTAAGTGCTCTCTCATAAGACACACAGTTCTCTTTCTTCACACATGTGACAACTCACAATGGATAAAGTTTAAGCAAAGTAAGAAAGAGATATTCTTTTGAATTGTTCATTCCTTAAATAATAAAAATAATCAAACTATTGAACACAACAAATCCTGCTAATTTCACTTTAGACACTGTGTGTAGCGAGAGCAAAGACTAACATGTTCTTTAGTTTTCTTGGGGCATCTGGGTGGCTCAGTCATTTAAGCATCCGACTTCAGTTCAGGTCATGATCTCATGGTTTGTGAGATCTGGAGCCCGCTTCAGATTCCGTGTTTCATTTTCTCTCTGCCCCTCTCCGAAGTGTGCTCAGTCTCTCTCTGTCTCTCAAAAATAAATAAATGCAAAAAAATTTTAATTTTTTTGATGTTACCACTGTAGTATATGGTTTGCATACAGATCTCTGTATCGGATTCCATATTTAGTTCCCTTTCAGATTTCACTTTGGCACCTGCTCATCAAAAAGTGATCCTTGGGTCTAATCTTTAATAGTCCATTAATCCAATCATCAATCTTTTGCTCTCCTTCCAGTAGAGAGAAATGGAGCTTGGGTTTAAAGGACAAAGAGAATAGAGGCATATAGAATTTAGTTTTCATGTGGGAGGTGGCTTTCAGAAGGAATATTTCTGGCACCAGCTTAATTAAAAAGATCTGGATATAAAATATTAAAGTACATTATCCTTTATAATGGTGTGAAGGATTTATGAAGTTCATTTTTATTTAGTTGTTCAGCAAATATTTACTTAACATGAAGCATTTGACAATCACTCAGCTTAATTCTTGGAATTAAGGAGGATACAGGGGGGCACAATTAGCAGACAAAGAAACAGAATTGTGTCAACAGTGTTACATTAAAGGTCCTTAGTGGACTGTAAGAGAATAGAGAGGTTTAATTGAGAGTCAGGCAAGCTGAGTAAAAGAAAAAATTATGATAGAAAAGAAAAAGAAAAAGAAAATCATAAGGAGAACACAGTGAAATTATGTAAGACCAGGGAAGGTTTTTTTTTTTTTTTAATTTTCGGAGGGTTTTGTTCTTTTTAATTTTTAAAGTTTGAGGGGCACCTGGGTGGCTCAGTCGGTTAAGTGTCCGGCTTCAGCTCAGGTAACGATCTCATGGTTCATGGGTTCGAGCCCCACATAGGGCTCTGTGCTGACAGCTCGCTCAGAGCCTGGAGACTGCTTCGGATTCTGTGTCTCCCTCTCTCTCTGACTTCCCCTGTTCGCGCTGTCTCTGTCTCTCAAAAATAAATGAAGAACATTTTAAAAATTTTTTAAAAAATAAAGTTTGTGAAAATTCAGATTCTTGAGATAATGTGTAGGAAAAACAGTCACCTACAAAGCGACCATGCTATAGGGATCCCTGCCTGAATTTCCGTGCTTTCTGGTCATAAGAGTCAAAAGTCTAAACAAAAGTATCATAATGACACATGGAGATTTATAGAGGTGGTTTGGCTTAGTTTTGGTGTGGTTGGGTTTTGTTGAGGGGAGGAAGGGGGTTACAATAAAGAAATATGGTCCATCATTTAGTGTCTCCACTCCATTTGGTCTTCCTGTTTGTGGACGGTGCACAAACACGCACGACCGCAGTGAACCCATGTGGCAGGGCTGGGGGCTGCCTGTGCAAAGCACTGCCAATACCAGCTACGGCATTTGCTTCCCTGGCAGCTTGAGGCGAAGGTGCTGCGAATTCAAGTCAGAACAGCAGGGTGGTCAGGAAGAAAATATGCCACATATCCGTGGGAGAAAAGATTGGATGGTCAAGAGGGGTAAGCTCTATCACAGCCAAGCAAAACAAGCAGCAGGTGTCATGGCAGTAAATAATACATTGCTAAGTAGACCTCCAAGGGTAACACAAGAGTCCGTGTTGGAATTTGAGTTCAGGTTTTATGGAACTATCTGGGGGCACCAGCATGAATTCTGGCAGGCTTTGTAACAGATATTCCTGCATTCCAAGAGAAAAGTGTCAAATGTTTCTTGAAGTGCCCATCTTGGACTCTGATTGATGTGTGATTATTGTTATTTTTACCACTCAACAGGTTTCAAAGGCTAATTTAGCAGGACAAATTGGACAGTCTTGCTCCCACCTCCCACCTTCTAGAAGGGCAATGATGAGATTAATAATGGTGTCCAACAGCTAGTCCAGCCTCCTGGTGGGAGATGCTGATAGGATGGTGGGGTGCGGGGGGGGCAGCATGTTGGAGTAGGCTAGGTGAAGAGTGTTAAGTTTATACTGCACCTCTCTTCTAGAAATTTCATGGTACCTTTATTTTTATTTGCTGAGCTGGTTTTCTGGTTTTAGTGACTGATGTCTGTGCGCGAAGAAATAAACGGTAGTTTATGATAGCTGTAAGAATTCATAGTTGAAACACAAACAAAACTAAACTGCTAATCGCAGAATCATAGTTTAGTGAAAATTTCTGTTATCTAACAGCATTTCTAGGTGTTTATCTGTAGTTGCGATTGTATTTCTCATAAATCCCCAAACAAGGGACGTATGCAGATTAAAGGCAATGTTAGTGGTAAAAGGTAAATCTGCCTGAGCTTAGAGATGTATTGACCCATATTTGCATGATTACTAATCCAAATAAAAAATAAATATTACTACATAAATATCTACATATAAATTGCACTTGACTCAATATTTATTAAATGTTTCCTTTATGTCTTCTTTACACTAAATAAACATACAATTATATCATGCTACTTTTTACCTTTGTAAGAGGTATAATCCCATTGATTTAGTAATTTGGCAACCAGTTGGTTAATTAACATTTAATAAATATTGATTCAGGCATTGAGTACATTGTTTAAAAAAAATTACCCATTCTTTTCCTAAAGCAGTTTGTAGTCTGGCACATTAAACTTATATGCATGAAACATGAAAGTATCATACAATTATTTAGACTGTGTTGTGCTTTTATTGGGATGGCACCCAAATACCCATATCAGAACAGGAAAGCCATAGGGATTTGGAAAAGCAATAGTTCAGGGTCTACCTAAGTCATCCTCTGGAAGGAATAGTTCAGTGATGAGTCGTAATGAATGAATAAGGTCTGGGTAAGCAGAGAGGTTATTTTTGCTACACAAGAGGACAAAAGCCAACCAGAGAGGCTGGAGTGACTGTAACAAAACAAAAGATGGAGAGATGAACATTCTCCACCAGTGAATGTTTTCTACCGCAAGATGGAGCTAGGCAGGTAAACTGGCTCTGGGATGGGAAAGACATTGAGTAACAGGCAGAGACTATATAGTTGTTTTCAGAAAGTGTGTCAGTTCTGAGGCTTCTTTGCATATGTGGTCATTTATCAAAAATGTTACCAATTTTAGAATTGTCATATAGAAAAGGGAGCTGTGAATGACAAGGACATGTACCAAATGTTATTTTGCAATTTCTAAATATACAATTAGACAGGCAGACAGACAGATAGATGGGTATATCCATGGATAGATGTAATATTACATAGATAAAACCACAATAATCTATTTGCTGCTGACAGCGAGTAATTGGTTTCCCAATCAAAAAATAAGGTTTGCTTCTGGGGTCTTCCTAGTGTGTATTCTATTAGTGTGGTTTAGACTTATTTCTTAAATATTTGTGCAATATTTTCATGATTGTGGATCAAAGGCCTTCCAACATCGATAGCTCCTCCCCTATGTGAGCACTTATTTGGGGGATCTGTAGATATGTGAGTGGCCTCAGAGTGCACAACTGAATGTCCTCCATCAATTTTCCAAGAGTAAGAAACAGAAGCACTACAAACTGATGGGACAAAGTGCATGGAGCCAACTACACAAATTATAAAATAAGATCCCAGTTTAATTTATTTTCATGTAAAATATAGATATTTTAATTAGAAAGAGGAATTAGACACCTCAGCAGCCTGTTCCCATCCCAGACTTTCTAGTTGCCTTCTCTTCTGCTCTAACACGTCTTTGATCACACAGATCACATTCCAGTGGGGAGGATATAATGCAGACTAGCCCTTGCTTTAAAAAAAAAAAAAAAAACACCACTAAATACATTTTGCTCTTGTTCCTTTTTATCCAATCACAATTTAAAAGTTTAAAAAAATGACTTACTAAGAGAGTGAAGGACAACCCTAGGAATCTCCAGACTTCATCAGCTCTCCTTTGTATTTTGATCTCCCTAGTGACATGCTCTCATTTTGTAATATTTTACTAAATCAAAAACATTACAGATAGCACTTACATAAATACCAAGGTCTTTGTCTATGGCCGTCAACAAAATGAACAAGCTGTTTTTTTGTTTTGTTTTGTTTTGTTTTACAGTTTTCATATAGTACAAGGGTCAAAAATTATAATGTATGTACATAGTACAAAACTCTTTAGAACTTTGATTTCTTCCCCAATTGTATCTGAGGTGCCAAGAATGTGTATTTTGTCCTGAATATGATAGTTTGACATGGTGGCCTGCATGTCACATAGTGTAAATGTATAATCAGTCCTTGTTTAAGCTCCAGATTTCCCCTTTTCTAAAATGGAGATAGAATTTACTCCACAAGGTTGTGGTAATGTTTAAATGAGACCCATAAACAGAAAGACTAGCACAGTCCTTGGCAGAGAGTGTCAACATTTTTATAAGTGCTAATCCTTCCACAAAGAGTGCCACATGGTCACTAAAGTACGCAACAGATATAGTGTTTTAATAATCGCCATGTCTCATTCCTCAAACGATTATCATCAAGGGCTTGATGATCATTTCAGCTTCTTTTTAGGACCTGCAATGGCCAGTTCCATCATTCCGGTCTGGTTTGAGCCATAAATCATTTTATACAAGAAACCAGCTGTGCTTCACCAAAATGGTAATCACCATTGAACTTTACCGAATTGAGACAAAGTACACACTGAACACTTATTACCAGCTAGTTTTCAGCCTGACCTGAACAAGGCTTGTCACATTTACCCTGTCAATGATCTTGACAAAAGTTGATTGTGCCAAACTGTAACCTATAATGGTAAAATTTCAGTCATTGTGACAGGCGGTGGTGAAATAGTTTTTGAGCAGCAGGAATTTCCTGATGGCTCAGAAATCAGACCACGTATATGTTATAAGGAAAGGCTCAGAGAGGCCGACTGGCTCTAGGTCTACAAGCTATAACACATCTAGGAAAGATCAAATTTGCCAACAAACCCCCAAATGGATTTATAGGAGAGTCTTATTTAAACCAGAATACTCCTTCAGAAATGTTGGAGAGTCGTGTTACTTCCAGCAAATGATCCATTGGTACACCCTCTCCAAGCATCCCTTTGCCTGCTAACTCATGATACTTCTAAAGCCAATTTAGTAATAAGAAAGCTGCTTGGCATTCTTGGAAAATTTGGCAAAAGATAGTAACTACTTTCAAGGAATAATCCTCTTTTGCCAGGGGGGGATATGGTGAACTTCTCCAGGAGGTTGTGTCTCAAGCTTTTCAAAATGCACATGCTTCTCAGATTCCAATTCTTCAACCCTCCACTGTAGTAACTGGTGCTCCAGTCAAAGTCAGTTTTTGCTTGTGAAGATTTTCCTAATCTGTTTTCTATTAGAGACCATCCTTTCCTATGATGATTCATTCCTGGAGGTGTCAATATTATCAGTAGACTTAAATGACTGCCACTGCCCTAGAAAAGTTCAAGCTAGGGGACACTATATTTATGTCCATTAAGCCTGTTTAAGTTTTTTATTTTAATTCCAGTATCGTTGACATACAATGTTATATTCATTTCAGGGGTACAACACTGTGATTCAACAATTCTGTACATTACTCACAGCTCATCATGGTAAGTGTACTCTTTAATCCCCATCATCTATTTTAACCATCTCCCACCCTCTTCCCTTTGAATTGGTGTTTTTGATTCTTTGAGTAAATACCCAACAGTGTGATTATAAGGTAGTTCAATGTTTAACTTTTTGAAACACCTCCATACTGTTCTCCAAAGTGGCTGCACCAGTTTGCATTCCCACCAGCAGTCCAAGGGGGTCTCCCTTTCTCCACTTCCTTACCAACATGTGTGGTTTCTCATGTTGTTCATTTTGGCCATTCTGACTGGTGTGAGGTGATATCTCATTCTAGCTTTGATTTGTATTTCCCTGATGATAAGTGATATTGAGCATCATTTCATGTCTCTGTTGGCCATTTGGATGTCTTCTTTGGAGAAATGTTCGTTTATGTCTTCTGCCTATTTATAAATTAGATTGTTTTGGGGTGTCAAATTGCATAAGTTCTTTGTCTATGTTAGATACTAACCCTTTATCAGAAATATCATTTCAAATGTATTCTCCTATTCCATTTGTTGCCTTTCTGTTTTTCTGATTATTTCCTTCACTGTGCAGTTTTTTGTTTTGTTTTGTTTTGTTTTGTTTAGATATAGGCTCAAAAGTTTATTTTTGTTTTTATTTCTTTTGCCTTAGAAGACACATCTAGTAAAATGATTATGGCTGATGTCAGAGAAATTACTACCTGCGTTTTCTTTTAGGATTTTGTATGGTTTCAGGTCGCCTATTTGGCTATTTAATCCATTTTGAGTTTATCTTTGTGGATGATGTAGGAAAGTGGTACAATTTCATTCTTTTTTCATGTAACTTTCCAGTTTTCTCAAAACCATTTGTTTGTTGTTTTGTCACCACATATTTTTTCCTCCTTTGATGAAGATAAATTGACCATGCAGTTGTGAGTTCATTTCTGGGTTTTATTCAGTTCCGCTGATCCACATATCTGTTTTTGTGTCAGTACCATACTGTTTTGATGATTACAGCTTTGTAATATAAAATATAACTTGAAGTCTGGAATTATGATGCCTCCAGTTTTGTTTTTTGTTTTTCTTTTTCAAGATTGCTCTAGCTATTTGGTATACCTGAGTCAGGAAAGTGTTAACATTAGGCAGGGAGAGATCGGGGACTTCTGGGAAGGAAAGCTGCAGTTGCAAGTGGGAGCTTAAAGAAGCAGCAGAGTTTGGGGGAAATGAAAAAAAGATTTAAAAATTCCAGACCTGCCTGGGCCATGTGCCATGCATGAAGCCTCACAAATTTTCTGATAAGGTCCCAATAAAAAAGGGCAGAAACTCTCGGCAGCTACCCAGTCAAGATCCTTCTCACTCTTGAGAGCTTTATACTTTCTCTCAATAAACTCTGTCACTTTGCTCACTCTGTTGTCCGCGAGATTCATTCTTTGACTCCATGAGATGAGGGCCAGTTCCTGTAACATACCCACTGAGCTCTGACTTTCTCAACTAGTTAGGAGAACAGATGTAGACTCAGGGTTGAGATTAAACCTGCATGCAAAAAGAGAAACCCCCTGAAAATTTCCGTTGTACACATGTCACTGGTACCAAAGGAAAAGAGCTGGTTGACAATGTTTTTTAATTTTTATTTTAGAGAGAGAGAGTGAGCAGGGAAGAGGGGCAGAGGGAGAGAGAGAGAGAGAGAGAGAGGATCTCGAGCAGGCTTCACACTCAGTGCAGAGCCCTACACAGGGCTCAATCCCATGACGCTGGGATCACAACCTGAGCTGAATCAAAGAGTCCACCACTTAACCATCTGAGCCACACAGGTGCTTCAAATTAACAATTTTTGAGAAGGGGTATGAAATAAATTAATTGCAAATGGTTGGAAGCTATTTTACATTAGAGGACTTCAAATGAGGAAGAATTATGACTTGTGAACATGCTCAGAAAAATATTTCCTAAATGAGTTGCTCAGAATAACAATAGATACTTTGTCTTCCCTACCTTCCTTTGGGAAAACGAGTTTGGGGTAAGGAATTACTTCTCTTTCTCCCACTCTCTCCCTGGTGTTATACCAATATTTCCAAACTCAAAAGAAAATGGAGCAAGGTTATGGAGGGATTTAGTATTAGGGGACAGCAGCATATAGCAAATGTCAAAGAGTAACAACAATGTTATTTAAAATGTAGCATTCATTATTACCCTACTCCAAACAGTACAGGAGTCACTTTGAAGTATTTCTCAGTTCCTGCCGGGGTTAAGTAGTTCCAATGGGCAGCACAGGGAACCCATAGAACTTTGTAAATGGATTGATTTTTAGCTCATATTTTCATTAGAACATGATCTTGTTCCAATCTAAATGCCTCCCTATTACTTCTGCTTGGGGTGACAGAACTCTATCTGTACCCACTCTAATGACTAACATCTGTGATTGCAGCTGAAAAATGATTTACATGTTATAATTCCTTGAATAGTCACAAAACCACATGAATAGGACAACATCATTATTCTTGCCATTGGGCAGATGAGCAAACCAAGGCTTTAAAAGCTTAAGTAAATTAATAGGCGACATGACTTAGAGCAAGAACATCATGATGTTTCTGCAGCCACATTTCAAGCTAGCAAAGTAAAGCAAACAGATGGCTTTTCAAAACCCAGTAGACAAATTCTAATTCCTTGGCACTTAGATGTGAGCACTAAGCAAGATGGAGTACTGTCTAGGCTAGGTGAGAAGTAAACATCACAGTATACAGACCGTGAGTCCCAGGTTCCAGGACTAGACAGTGACATAAGAAGTCACTCAATCTCCTAATGCGACTTACATAAAATTATGTAGAAAATACATTAAATTTTCATTCCAGAGTGTAGAAGACAAAACTCTTTATTTCTTATTCTGGAGTGTAAGAGGCACTCTCCTACATTACGTGGAGAGAGGAAACTTTAGGATGTGTTACATGTCAATTCATTATCTAGGTGAACATGACCACACAAGTCAAGAGATAGTATAGGACAGAAATTAAGAGTGAGGGCTCTGGAAATAAATAACCCAGGAGTTGACTGTTTGATTTTAGGTAAATAACTAAAATTCTTTGACTCTCTATTTCCTCATCTGTAAAATAAAGACAAGAGTACCTATCTTATAAGGTATTCTGTGAGTCGATACATATAAAACCATTGAAACAGTGGCTGGCATAGTCCAAGCAAAACAAATTGAGTGATTGTTATAGTCCATGATTTTGATGTGCATAACAGAGAAGTTATACTCTTCAACTGTCTCGGAGAAATATGTCTTAATCAATTTATTCCTATAAGTACCACATGTCACACAAGCTCTTTAAGGATATCATCTCTGATAACAAGAGCTTTCAGGTCAATTAGCCTCTGGGCTCTAGAGACTGATGCCACCCAGTTTCACACGACAGAAACTTGCTTTCTCTAAATCAAATACGTTTGGTGGGGGGAGATTATCCAACTCTGTTTTAATATTTTTAGTGCTTCCTTTGTTTGGCAAGATGATTTCCACCCAAGGCATAGATCGGTTTCAAAAACTCTGCTCAGGGTAAAGGAAGGGACCAAAATTGAAAAGGATATATTGAACAGGGATACAATGTGTTGACTTGGAAAGATTAATATCTGTGGTTTCCAAGCAAGGTGTTTGATGAAAACACCACTCAATCTCTTTCAGCCATAGCTGCCTCCCCAAAGATTTAGATTGTGTGCATACATCTTCAACTCAACAGACACGCGTGCACACACGCGTGCGCACACACACACACACACACACACACACACACACATCCGCACACACTCCTTGCCAACATTGATTTAACATATTTTAAATGAAAATTCAATTTCCATAGCCCCATCATTCGATGGAAATCAAGAATTTTCTAGGAATTATGCAATACTAGCTGTGTTTTGAACTAAATCATGAAAAAGCCCAAGCCTTTATTTATGTGATAAAATCATTGAACTTACATTCATTATGGTTTAGCTGAAGCAAAAGTAACCCAAGGGCATGGCAGGATGGCAAATTAACATACAGAACCCGTTAGAGAGTAAACTGGAAATCAACAGGGAGCTAAAAGACAAGTAACAGAAAGAGAATTATCTTGGCAAACGGACAAGTTTGAGATTCAGAAATAAAATACATAATGTGGGCATACTGATGCCCAACATAAGATCAAGAGACAGTATTTGCTGAATTTTTCCATAGAGTCCAAATTGAAGCATAATGATTAGCTTAGCTGAGATTTAAGTAGCTTAAAACAGAATAAAATAAACATATCCACTCACAGTTGTAATTCAAAATTCTTCTTCTGCCTGGTGAGTGAGACCTGACTTATACCAAATGACATGAGAAATACGTCGATTTCATTCTTTTTATTACAAGTACAGCTCCCTGGAGCAGGGCTGGCTGGTGAAAATTCATGTAAGCTGGTACAGCATGAGCCCTTATTTACAAGGTATTAATAATACATTAGGAAGACAAAGGAATACTCCAAACAATAAACTCTAACAGCCCTGAACCATGTTGTAATGCAGCTTTGTCCCCAGGCCAAGTCACACCATACTTTTCTCTTGTCACTGAACTCTTTCCCACATTCTTAGTAAGTTTCCTCAGTTGGGACAGGACTTGCTTTCTTGCTTGAGGAGTCTGGATTATGTTTCAAAACTTGAATTGTCTTGATGTGAGCTCTTATAGATAGTGTGACATTTTTTACTGAGTAAACATTTATGATGGGCTGTTCTTGTCTATTTATTTATTTATTTATTTATCTATCTATTTATATTAAAGTTTATTGATTTATAAACACGTGGGTGAGGGTCAGAGAGAGAAGGAGACACAGAGTCAGAAGCAGGCTCCAGGCTCCCAGCTGTCTGCACAGAGCCGACCCGGGGCTGGGACTCACAAGCTGTGAAATCATGACCTGAGCCCAAGTCGGACCCCAACTAACCTAGCCACCTAGGCACCCCCTTTTTTTTAATTTAAAGTTTATTTATTTTGAGAGAGAAAGAGCAACAGAGAGAGAGATAGAGAGAGAGAGACTGCCTGTGTGCAAATCGGGGAGGGGCAGAAAGAGAGGGAGAGAGAAAATCCCAAGCAGGCTCTGTGCTGTCAGCATGGATCCCAACACAGGGCTCCATTTCATGAGCCATGACTTCAGGACCTGCGCTGACATCAAGTCAGATGCTTAACCAACTCAGCCAGATATGTGACAAGAGTTTCAACATGATGCAAAAGACTACAGGCTAAATTTTAAATTTTCTGGATTCTCAGATTTTTGGTCTTTTAGGGGATTGGTTTGGTAAGCAAGTCATGTTCAGATTTGTGAAGACAATGAGAGAAGGCAAAAAAAAAAAAAAAAAAAAAAAGGAAAGAAAAGAAAAAAGAAAAAAACTGATCACAAATGATCCTATAGACAGAAATAAACATTCGAGAAAGCAGTAGGGTACTTTATTTGCAGAAGAACATCTTTAGTTTTTAAGTGAGAATTTAAAAAATGTAGCTGCCTTATGGATCATAAAATGCCTCATGGTAGGTGCCTATGAAAGTGTTTATAGACTATTTCATACTGGCTGACTGTGTGACTTTGTGCACCCGCATGCTAGTTACAACTCGCAACTCCACAAGTTGGTTAATGTATCTACTGGTTTCCTCATCTGTAAAGCAAGAACATCTATTTTATAATTATGTTTTGCTTGGCAAATCGTATGTATCTGATAAGTGTTGGATGTTGTTATTATTGCATGTTTTTATTTTGCTTTTTTTTCCTTAGTACTAGGATGGCTGATTACCACATTCAAGCTTACATGATGTGTTAGTGTTCCGCTTAAATAGTTCCAGTATTGGTGTACAATAATATGGTAATGAAAATGAGAGCCATTAGTAAGCTTCGGGCATCTAGTTGCTCTGTTTTCTTCTTTGACACCTTGAGACATGGCAGAGTAGAGAAAAATCCTTGAAGAGAAGCCTAAATATAAATCCCAAATTTTCCATTAATAAATTCTGTTATGTCAGGATAGTTGTTCTACCTCTCCTGGGGTACAAAAAGGCAGACAAGGACAAGATCTGCCCCTCCATGAAAAACAATAGTAATGAAGGTTAATAAACCCATTTATCTTAAATTACAAGAGTTGATGAGGGAAGAATATAGAGGCCTGCTGAGCACCACATTTTCCTTAATTAGCCTCAGTCTGGGGTCTCAGAGTGCAGGGTAAGTGATTCTGAGAGAGCTTTCCAGAATCTTCATTCTTCTTTCCTTTCTCTCTCTTTGTCCCCCATCCCCTTCTCTAATTCTATTAATATTCTGTGCTTTCTCCTTTAGTAATCCAACTCTCTGAAGAATGAAGTGAGAAACATTAAGCTCCTTTATCTCTTAAAATGAATTCTTCCCAGCTCCATAACAGCAGTTACACCTTGTACTTAAGTGCTGTTTACATATTTTTTCATCCACTGCTATAAATGGATATATTCTTCTGCACAAAATCCACAGCAGTTAACACAGTGACACCGTATAGTCAGAAATCTTATAGATACACATACTTATTGAAAAAACTCAATTATTGATCCTATTGACATCTGAGGAAGAAATGAAAACAAAATAACTTCCCACAATGATTATTTGGTACATGATATATGAGTAACTGACATGCTAATTCTAGCTTATGGTGTAACATAAATGGTTCTAATAACCAGACCTATTCCATGCACAGTTGAAGTCAAATATATGTGAAACATCTGTTATGTTCTGAGCTCTCTAGTCAATCCAAAGCTCAGAATAGCCTCTTTACTGAATAAGCAGATGGCACCAGTTTGCTTAAGAGAGTGGTACATAAAAAGTCCTATTTTGCACTATGATTAAGACAAATTGAAGAAACTGGTTAATATTAGTCCACAGGATAAGTGATCATAGCAGCAAACGTAGTACAGGCAAGCATCAAATTTCTCTTGTTTGGACTTAAAACCTAAATAAGGCTGGTGAGATATGAGACATCCATGAATTTCTCAGGTTATTAAGGCAAACAATAGAAACAACACGCTCAGGCTCTTAAACATGCTCATGAAATGATCCACTAATGATTGTTGGCACTGGGAGTCCAATTGCTGTATGATTTTGTTTCTGTTTTTTATTTTTAATTTTCCTCCTTCATAGGATGGTAACTCAGTAGGGAAATCAGAGGGTGTGCTTTTGAAGTAATTTTCATTAATTTTCAAAACACTTCACTGAGTGGAAAAGAAAACCCTGAATTAACCCCTTGTAAGAGCAAGCATGGGCTTTGATCTCATAAAATTGGTGTTGAATCAAGACTGCACAACTTTATAGATGCCAGACCTGGGGTATATTCAATGACATCTCTTTTCTCACTTGACCATTGTAATGTTTAACATGGAACAGAGGGGAAGACCATAAACTCTAGATTAGGATAGAGCAGAATATGAAGCCCGTTTGGTGACTTGGGAAAATAATATACTCTGTGGAGCCACTGTTGTAAAGGGAGACAATAAATCTGGTAGAGTTGTTCTGAGCACTAAATAAAATGTAGGAGTGCAGGGAATGGCTCACAATGGTTACTCCATAAATGGTGACCGTTTTCTTCTCTACTCTCAGGCCCGCTATCCCCTCTGATCTCCCATTGTCGGGGACCGCCATGTTTCTGTCTGTCTCAAGACAAGGATATTCACTCTGCTGAGTGAGCCAGTAAACAAGATTTGCATCTGGAGGCTAGAGATTGCCAAAATAACTTTGGTGGCATCTGTCCCAGCGGGACAGACACAGAAGGGCCAGGGTACACTAAAGATCAAAACCGTATTCAGTGTTAATTCTCCATCCCCCAAGATTGCTGAAGGCAATGTCGGGGCACTTTTTGATATGCATTTGACACTGTTTACCTGGTGTCTGACGTAGTCAGCTACCTTGTTCTCCCCGCCCTGAAAAGCCTATATAATAGAGCTTTTCGAATAAACGCTCTCTTCGCCTGATCAGAAACCGTGAGTTGTGTTCTTGTTTGTTGCCTTTCTCTCTCTTTCGGGAGAAATGCCCGCGTAGTTTTTCTGCCCAGCCGGAAGCCAGCTGGCCGCCGGTCGGGGCAGGATGGAGGCGTGGCGTTCGCCCCAACCGGAGGCACGCCCAGAGCCGGTATAGGCCCGCCAGGGCCTGGCGAGTCCCGTGCTGCCGCAGCCCAGAGTAAATTACAGATGGACGGCTGGATTTGCGACTTCTGGGTCCCACGATTTAAGTCTCCCGCGGGGAACAACTATAACAAGCGGTTTAGCGTTCCGCAGCCGCTCTGGGGCCGCGGGTTAAGGACCAAGAGCGCCATTCCCGGCACCGGGCGTTGGGTTTTAGACAATTTGATATAGATGCCCGGACCGGGCTTTTGGGTTTAGACATCCCATCAAACCTGTACTACCCCCAGAGTGAGTGTATCAAAGGACATCGAAAGGCATGTGTACATAGCCACCCCATGCCTTCATGGCCCCTCTGTTCTCACTGTATTGAGGAGATCATGGCAGGTAATTGCTCTGTGTCGATATACTAGATAACCATTTGTAGATGGATCTTTATGTGAATGTAGAGCCAACTGTGGAAGTAACTGTTGAAACAAGAAGATATTGTTTCATTGAAAGAACGTTCACACTCACAACCACAGCCATGCAAACAATCACACAGACTTTAGGAAGAGGACAGTTAAACTAGCACATAAAAAACATGCAGTGTGTAAACCAGGGATGTATGCATGAACAAATGCAGAAAGAATGAGGCAATAGAAAAAGCAGGATCTGTAGATTTGAAGGTTTACGTTCTCTCCACTTCTGTTGTAAGTTTAATAACCTCTTCACACCTCCCTTGGCTCTACTGATGCTCACTTGAGTCCCTTTAACATCGACACAGAGGCTGCAAAGTGCAATCAACATCCCACCACCAAATTACTCTGCCTTTCTTTGCACTGTTTCCATGTTTATATTTCCTCTCAGAAACTTCCTTCCTTTTAGCTCAGGTATGTTGTCTGCTATTGTCATTAATAATATAATAAAAGAGTCCACACCTGATTTATTTCAGTGATTATTATTCTCAGTGAGAATAACAATGTGGTCTTCCCATTCAGAACCAAAAAATTAGAACTCAGGAAGAAAAAAATAATTGTCTTTTAGTTATTATTGCTGATCAGTACAAACGTACTGAGCGATTGACTACTTTCTGATGTGCTCAAGAAATATTAAGATAAGAATTGCTACTTTCATGATGATTCTGCATACTCAGGACATGTGTACATACAACAAAAAATTCAGTAACAATGCTATATCATGTAACAAGATAGGACCAGAGTGACGCACAGTTAACTGTTAGATAGAGGATTAGCTGCGAGATAAGTGGCACGGAGATAACGCTAGCTTTAGGAATCTATAAAAGAAAGAGGCCTGGTATGGCATCAACTGGTCAAAACAGAAGCTTTTGGACAATTTTCAGAAAGGAGAAAAGTGGGGGAATTATCCCTGTTGGGAAAATCACATGAGCAAAATTATAGTAGCCAGAAAGAAGTTGTCTCTGGGGCAATGAGAAAACAAGTTTGCCTGCAGTAAAAGTCGGTTTGAGAAACAAGGGGAAAGACACAGGCTGGCAGAACATCTGAGGATGTGTATGCCAAGTAAAATAATTTGTTGTAAATAAGTAAAAAATTATAAAACAGGCAAAGACAAATACAATATTAATATATGGGTACATTTAAAAAATAAATTACGTTTCTAGAGCAGTGAAACTATATTGTAAGATAGTGTTATGATTGATACATGAACTTTTGCATTTGTTAAAACACAGAATAGTACGACACGAAAAGTAAAGCTTAATGTGAACTATGCATTGAATTTCATACTGATGGATCATTACTGACTCATCATTTGTGGCAAATATACCACACCAGAGCAAGATGTTAATAATATGGGAAGCACAGAGCAGAGGAAGTGGGGGTAAGTAAATGGGAACTGACCGTAGCATCTGTTCAATTTTCTGTAAACCTAAAGCTGCTCTACAAATAAACTCCATTAATTTAAATGGCATTATATTTAGAGAGGGAAGACAACCCCTAACAATCCATGTAACTTCCTGAAATATTCTATTTTGTATAATCCAAAAAATCTTTTCAGAATCATGTGACCATTCCCTAGCTTCAAAATTGTCTGGCCCACTCCAGATTTTCTCCCTTTCATGGATGCAAACCTATTTTTCAGATTCTCCTTGATTTTTAGACCAAGATCTTGCACTTACCTGACCAATTTGTTTGTTTCCATGAGTTGTTGCTTGGTTGAATTACCGAGCTATGTGTTGTGTTTGATTTAGGAGGAGAGTGCTGTCATCATGTGAGATCTTCTTCTCACATTATGTAAGATGTTATTTTCTGAACAATATTACATAATAGTTAGGATAGTTTTCCATCTCTCAATCTACAAAAATAATAGATAAACTATATTCAAATTAAAATGCAAAAATTTTATTAATAAATCGAAGTAGGTTTTCAAAAAATGATTAAAAACTATCACCACCCATTTAGGGCATTGTTTAAATGTATACACATAGATAATAATTTTGGGTTAAGGCTTTGTTTCATACTATGATGCTTTAAAAATGCATCTTTCCTTTGAGTCTTAAAATAAAAGGAATAGTTTAAATCCTGATGAAAGATCTCTATAACAGATTGATTTTCTTAGGAGCTTTGTTGTGCTTTTTTTTTTTTTTTTTGAAAGGGAAATGGTATAGCTGATAAAAAAAAAACAAGGAGACAGAGGAGAGTGTATCAGTTTTATTTTGCTGTTGAAATAAATTATTATTTACTTAATGGTTTAAAACAACACAAATGCATTATTTTAAAATTCTGAAGGTCAAGTGTTCACACAGTGCAACTTACAACAGGACTAAAATCAAGGCATTGGGAAGGATTCATTCATTCTTCCTGCTCCAGGGGAAAATCCATTGCCTTGTTTTTTTAGCTTTTAAAAGGAACTCACATCTCTTGGCTTAAAGTTCCTTCTTCCATCTTCAAATTACATCAATACAACCTGAGCTTTCATTATTGTATTGCCTTTTTTGACTTTGAGTTTTCCTGTCTCTCTCTTATGAGGACCCATGTGATTATATAGGGTCAACATGAGCGATCCAGGATAACCGTTCCATACCTTTAACTCCATCACATCCTTCAAGTCCCCTTGTCTAAATCTCTTTGGGGAGATTGGATATGGGCCTCTTTATGGGTCCATCATTCTGGTTTCTGCAGAGGGCTGTATCAGAAGGTGAGTGCAGATGTTTTATCTGGTGGAGGGATAGAAGAAGACAGGGGAGATGAAGGAGTTAAAAGATAAAAGGGAATCTTGAAAATGGGGAAAAAGAAACACAAATGTGAACCATTGAAGCCTAAGTACACACTTAACATGGAGGGTTTATTTTGAAAGAAATCCATTTTTAAGAAGATCTTCTGGATCTCATGGACATGCCATTGGAGATACACAAAATTTGGTTTTCGATACCTCCATTGTGCTTCCCTGACAACTGTAATAACTCATGTGGGAATTCATTTTCAATTTTAGTTTGTCATGCAGCTCTACAATTTGTGAAGGATTTGCAGGAGAAAGGACCAGATAATGTGATTTGACTGTATTATGCAAATGAGCCTTTCATTTCCTGTCTGTGTTCAATTTATGAACAGAAAAGTTACACATTACTTCAAAAGATTTAGTGTAAAATTTTCTTTCATTTTCCCAGCAAAGAGATGATTATAATAAACATGATGTAAATAAAGTTTCTATTGCAAAATATCAGGGTTACCAGGATTTGTTATTTTGAACAAATTGTGTTGTTGCTCTGTGTCAAACAATGATTTTGAGTGGAGAGACAAACCTAGGTTGGAATCATGCCTTGGCTACTTGGTAATAATTTAATCTGAGTCTCAATTTTCTCATCTAACACATGTGTACACTAATGACTTCCTGGTTAGTCTTTGTGATAATAGATAAAATAATTTATAAAATGCACCTAGATGTAAAAATGGCCATTATTTATTAACTGACCCCTCATGGTTCAGTATATGGCAATTTAGAGTTAATGCATGGCATTCTTTCATCTGTAATCCACCATTGAATATCTGCAGTATGTTGGGCATTGGGTTGGAACTGGAGAAACCAAGAAAACATGTCACGAGAAAAGAGCTCAGTCTTCTTTGTCCATGCTAAGCCCCTCGTACTTAGCAAAAGTAGATTTTTCATTTGGTGTGTATTTAATTAATCATGGATGAATGGTGTGCAGCTTGTTCAATCAAAATTCTCACCCTCTTCTGACTAGGGTAAGGGAAAATAAAATAAAACACGTGAGTGCAACAAAAGTTAGAAATGTATATTTAAAAGGACCATTGAAAGTTTTGGGGACCTACAGGGGAACAGTTACTGGGAGAACACTGATCTCCTACCAGGCACAAAGTTAGAGAAGTGCATTCCAGGGAACTGGAACGTGACATGTGTAGGAAGGAGAGAGTGGAGATGTAATCTGGGAGGTAAGAGACTTTTTAAAACCTATGCACTGGACCTCAGAAAAAGAGGCAGAGTAGAAAGTTCCAAGCATTTATCCCTCCATCAAAGAAACAGGATGAACTGTGTAACTAATACTGTTACAACTCTGGAAAACAAAGGCTTACAGTACCCAACTGAATTCTGTATCTAGGAAAAGGCAGCTTCCCCAGCCCGTCTCTCCACACCCTCACCACATCTATAGTCTCTTGATTTGTTCATTTTAGCCACTCTGACTGGCTCTGGAAAACAGTGTGGCGGTTCCTCAAAAAACTATCAATAGAACTCCCTTATGACCCAGCAATAGCACTGCTAGGGATTTACCCAAGGGATACAGAAGTGCTGATGCATAGGAGCACATGTACCCCAATGTTCATAGCAGCACTGTCAACAATAGCCAAATCATGGAAAGAACCTAAATGTCCATCACCTGATGAAGGGATCAAGAAGATGTGGTATATATACACAATGGAGTATTACATGGCAGTGAGGAAGAATGAGATCTGGCCATTTGTAGGAAAGTGGATGGACCTTGAGGGTGTCATGCTAAGCGAAATAAGTCAGGCAGAGAAGGACAGATACCATATGTTTGCACTCATAGGTCTAACAGGAGAACAGGAGAAACCTAATAGAGGACCAGAGGGAGGGGAAGAGGGAAAGAGAGTTGGAGAGAGAGAGGGACGCAAAACTTGAGAGACTAAAAATGAACTGAGGGTTGAAGGAGAAGGGGGAGGGGAAAAAAGAGGTGGTGGTGATGGAGGAGGGCACTTGTGGAGAAGAGCACTGAGTGTTGTATGGAAACCAATTGGACAATAAACTATTAAAAAAAAAAGTAAAAGACAGTTTTAAATGGTAGGAAAGCTCTGGCATGTCTCCTTGGCTTTGCCCTACCCCCTGTCAGGCTCACAGTGATCCTGAAGACTGTGGACCAACAACTCCAGTGTAGGACCCTGGTGCCTAGCACTTCAGGGAACAAAACAAGCCTCATGTGTAAGGAATTCAGGTTCTGTATTTGTTTTCGTTTTTCTGTTCTAACTTGTCTGGGAACACCTGGAAACACTGATGAAAGGTGCTTTTCTTCATTTTACATAACTGAGAACTCACCCAGGGCCAAAAAGTAGCAGGTATTTCTTGAAAGTATTGTGAGGTAAACAAAAAGCACGTATATTCCTGGGGGAAAAGATTAAGGTTGAGGTATACAATAGAATGCCGAAAGCCTGGAAGAAAAAGCTGGAGACTGAGTTTCTTTGAGAAATCAGAACATTTAAAAACACCCATGAATATTGAGGAATTAAAACCAAAACCAGGGGCGCCAGGGTGGCTCAGTCGGTTAAAGCGTCTGGCTTCCGGCTTCGGTTTCAGCTTAGGTCTTGATCTCATGGTTCGTGGCTTCGAACCCCGTGTTGGGCTCTGTGCTGACAGCTCAGAGGCTGGAGTCTGCTTTGGATTCTGTGTCTCACTCTCTCTTTGACCTTCCCCTGCTCGTGCTGTGTCTCTCTCTCTCTCTCTGTCTCTCAAAAATAAATTTAAAAAAACATTAAAAAATTAAAAACAAAACAGAACAAAAGCATGCATGCGCATGGCAAGATGCATGTTTAGAAAAGCCATAAGGACACCCTGAACTTTCACATCTGAGCACCTTCTAAGCTCAGTAGCAAGCAGGAAATGAAGGCTACGGCAGAGTTATGAACAACTTGGCTAGGCATTGATGGAATGTTCCAGGACAGAAAAAAAAAGCTGTAAAGACTGAGAGAAGTTTTTCTGTTCATTCATTTTAGTGTTCTTTCTTTTTTTTTTTTTTTCTTTTTATTTTAATTTTTTCTCCCTCTGCCATTCTTTGCTTTTTGTCCCTTAGTGTTTAAGGAAATTTCTCTCACAAATGAACAGACATAACAGGCACTATATCAAAAAACACAAACTTAAAAGAAAAAGTAGTTAAGTAAGAAAACAAAAACAGCCTGTGAAGAGCAATGAAAACAAACCCCAAGGAGGGGAGAGAATTGATTTCTTGAATCACTATATCATAATATCCAAAATATGCTGTTTTCAACATATGCAAATCACTCAAAGAAACAAGAAGGCAAGGTCTTAATTGAAAGTAATTTCACAGATGAAATTAACAAAACTATCCCTAAGAAGCACAGAAGTTGATATTATTAGACACATATTTTAAATTACGTATCTTACATGTGCTCGAAGTTCTATAGGAAGCTGTTGACCAATTGATTTTTGACAAGGGTGTGAAGACCATTTGATGAGGAAAAATTAGTCTCTTCAAAAATTGTGCTGAGACAACTGGAGAATCACATGCAAAAGAAAGGAATTGAATCCCTACCTCATCCCACATACAAAAATGGACCAGTGACCTGAATGTAAGAGTGAAACCATAAAACTCTTGCAAGATAAAAAAGCACAAACAACAAAAGAAAAAAATAGATAAATTAAACATCATTAAATTAAAAACCTTTGTGCATCAAAGGGCATTATCAAGAAAGTAAAAAAAAAAAAGCCATATAA
The DNA here is from genome assembly GCA_004023785.1 of Mungos mungo. Classification (NCBI taxonomy): domain Eukaryota; kingdom Metazoa; phylum Chordata; class Mammalia; order Carnivora; family Herpestidae; genus Mungos; species Mungos mungo. The sequence continues at coordinate 35,522 of PISW01009073.1, read as the reverse complement.
AATGGGAGAGAATTCTTGCAAATTATAAATCCCATAGGGTCTAGTATTCAGAATATATAAAGAATCCTTATAACTCAACAACAAAAAAAGACAATTGACCAATTTTTTTAATGGGCAAATGACCCGAAATTTCTTCAAAAACATATTCACAGGGTTCCTGGGTGGTGCATTCATTTGAGCATCTGACTCTTAATTTCAGCTCAAGTCGTGATTTCACAGTTCATGGGTTCAAGGCTTGGGATCCCTTCTCTTGGGATACTTTCTCTCCCTCTCTCTCTGCATATCCTCTGCTCGTGTTCTCTCTCTATATATGTCACTCTCTCACTTTTTCAAAAGAAATAAATAAACATAAAAACAATTTTTAAAAAGCATATTCAAACAGCCAACAAGCATATGAAAAGATACTTAACATCATCAGTCATTATGAAAATGAAAATCAAAACCACATAGAAATTCAACTTCATAGCAGTGGGAAATCTATACTTAAGTCAAGCAAGGTGCTCCTGAGTGGCTCATTTGGTTAAGTGTCTCCCTTCAGCTCAGGTCATGATCTTGCAGTTGGTGAGTCTGGGCCCTTTAACAGACTCTGTGCTGACAGCTCGGAGCCTGGAGCCTGCTTCAGATTCTGTGTCTCCCTTTTCTCTGTGCCCTCCCCCACTCACACTCTGTCTCTCTTTCTCCCTTTCTCTGTCTCTGTCTCTCTCTCTCAAAAATAAATCAACATTAAAAAAAATAAATGAGATTCTAAAAATACAAACAAAAAAGAAAATAACATGTCTTGGTGATGATGTGGAGAAATTAGAATCTTCATACATTGCTGTTGGGGGTGTAAAATGCTCTCAGCTCTGTGGAAACCAGTTTGGCAGTTCCTCAAAAAACTAAACAGAATTGTCATATGACCCAACATGTACTCCTAGGTATATTCCATATGGTGGAAACAGTTCAAATGCCCATTAATAAATAAATGGATAAACAAAATTGTGTATGTGCATTTAATGAAGTATTATACTAGCATATAAAGTAAAGTATCAATTCATGCAAGGATGAATCTTGAAAAAAACAAGTAAAAAAAGTCAAACAAAAAAGGCTACACATCATGTAATTCCATTTATATGAAATATTCAAAACAGGTAAATGCCTGGAAAGAACACAGAGAGTAGCCAGGGCCTGGAAAGAGGCACCAATGGACATGACTGCTTCACAGGTACTGACTTCTTTGTTTGTTTAATGAAAACATTCTGGAACTAGAAAGAGATGGCAGTTGCAAAACATTATCATTTTACTAGATGCCACTTGAATTGTTCAATGTGGCTAATTTTATATCAATTTCAACTCAATTAAAAAATACAAAAGAACCCTCCATATATAATGACAGGATAATAAACTTATGATTTTATAAACTCACACAAAAGTAAAGTTAAAATAATATATACAAATTTTTTTTGATACATTCAGGGTTCATCATTGTGGGTATATGACAGATTATTTTTTGAGACTAAGGTAGTTTGAGGTAATTGACAACAGGAGAGATATTCCCAGGAAAGAATGAGAAAATAAAACAGTGAGTGAATACTAATCAATAGTGAAGAATGGTATCACTTGTGTTAGAGTTATGAGTATGTAAAATAAAATAAAATGAGGAACCACCACACTGTTTCCCAGAATGGCTGCACCAGTTTACATTCCCACCAACAGTGTAGGAGGGTGCTCGTTTCTCCACATCTTTGCCAGCATCTATAGTCTACTGATTTCATTTTGGCGTGAAGTGGTATCTCAGTGTGGTTTTGTATTTCCCTGATGATGAGTGAGGCTGAGCATCATTTCATGTGTCTGTTGGCCATCTGGATGTCCTCTTCGGAGAAGTGTCCGTTCATGTCTTCTGCCTATTTCTTCACTGGATTATTCAGTTTTCAGGTGTGGAGTTTGGTGAGTTCCTTGTAGATTTTGAATACTAGCCCTTTATCCGAAATGCCATTTGCCACTATCTTTTCCATTCTGTTGGTTGCCTATTAGTTTTTTTTTATTGTTTCCTTTGCAGTGCAGAAGATTTTTATCTTGATGAGGCCCCAATAATTCATTTCTGTTCTTGCTTTCCTTGCCTTTGGGGATGTGTCGAAGAGGAAATTGCTGCAATTGAGGTCAAGGAGGCTATTTCCTACTTTCTCCTCTAGGTTTTTGATGGTTTCCTGTCTCACATTCAGGTCCTTTATCCATTTCAAGTTTATTTTTGTGAATGGTGTAAGAAAGTGGTCTAGTTTTCATTCTTCTGCATGTTGCTGTCAAGTTCTCCCAGCACCACCTGTTGAAGAGGCTGTCTTTTTTCCATTGGATACTTATTCCTGCTTTGTCAAAGATTAATTGACCATACATTTGTGGGTCCAGTTCTGGGTTCTCTATTCTATTCCATTGGTCTATGTGTCTGTTTTTGTGACAATACCATACAGTGTGGAGGTTCCTCAAAAAATTATCAACAGAACTCCCCTATGACCCAGCAATAGTAACTGCTAGGGATATACCCAAGAAATGCAGAAGTGCCGTTGCATAGGCACACATGTACCCCAATGTTCATAGCAGCACTTTCAACAATAGCCAAATCATGGAAAGAGCCTAAATGTCCATCAACTGATGAATGGATAAATAAGATGTGGTTTATATATACAATGGAATACTACACGACAGTGAGAAAGAATAAAATCTGACCATTTGTAACAAAGTGGATGGACCTCAAAGGAGTCATGCTAAGTGAAATAAGTCAGGCAAAGAAGGACAGATACCATATGTTTTCACTCATAGGTCTAATAGGGGACCATGGGAAGGGGAAAGAGGAGGGGGGGAGTTAGGGAGAGGGAGTGAGGCAAATCGTGAGAGACTCTTGAATATTGAAAACAATCAAACAAACTGAGGGCTGAAGAGGGAGGGGGAAAAGGGTAGGGGGGTCATGGAGAGGGGCACTTGTGGGGAAGAGCATTGGGTGTTATGTGGAAACCAACTTGGCAATAAATTATTTAAAAATAATAAAATAAAATGATAAGTGCATGTATTTTAAGGAAAACTATTTCAGTTTGTATTTTATATTATTTTTTTTATTAAATGTTTATTTTTTGAGAGAGACAGAGAGACAGAAACAGAGAGAGTGTAAACAGGGGTAGGGTTCAATCCAAAGCAGGCTTCAGGCTCTGAGCTACCAGCACAGAGCCCAAAACGGGGCTGGAATTCACAGATCATGAGATCATGACCTGAGCAAAGTCTGACACTTAACGGACGGAGCACCCAGGCACTCCTCAGTTTGTATTTTAAAGGATATACTCAAGGTGAAGTGCCATTAAGCATTAATTCTCAAAAAAAAAAAAAAAGAAAAGGAAAAAAACCCCACCTGTTAAAATGATATGTCTTCTGAGAAATCTTTCCTAAATATCCTAGTAGGATAAAAATTCATCTTCCTTTTCCCCAATCATGTAATACTATCTCTAGTCCAGCATGGTCTAAAAGAAATATGAGCCACATTGTGAACAGCATATATCATTTTTAAATATTAGAAGTAGTCACATTAAAAATATAAAATTAATAATAAATAAATTAGTAAGTGAGGTGCATCAAATTTTATCAATGTATTTATTCAAACCAATAAATCTAAAATATGAGTTTAACATATAATCATTATAAAATATTCATGAGATATTTTGCATTTTCTTTTTCATATTAATTCTCCCCAATCAGGTGTGTATTTTACACTTACTCCAGAAATAAGTTCAGACTTTTGGCTAGGGGCTTCCATATGGGTACTGAGCACAGGTAAAACACTAAATTAATATATGCGGTATTGTTATTATTCATAAATTTAAAAAGCCATTAACGTCTTGCTCATCTACTCAGTATAGTACCATGCAGCTACAGAAGTGTTTATGAAGTGTTACAATAGCATGAAACATACATAGCTTAAATTTTTGTGCAGAAAAAGTTGAAAGTACAAGATAACCATAATCCTGAAAACTAAAACTAAATATGTATTTCCTCTCTTCCTTCCTTACTTCCTTTCTTCCTTCAGTCCAGAAAATTTTAATAACTAACTGATAAAAAGTTAGCTCTATAACATGGGTGCCTTCTACTTGGCAATACCCAAACTACATACTTTCATGGGTTTGCAAATTTATATTCAGATAATTCATGTCTGAAAGTACTTATATCTTCATTAGCAAGACTTAGTATAACACATGTTAACTTTCTGATTTAGTTTATTTTACACTTCAACTATTCGATTATATTACTACCTGTAAATTGTCCTTGATTAGGGCCATGGGACTGAGCCCTGCATTGAGCTCTGTACTGAGCAAGGAGCTTTCCTGGTATTCTCCTTCTCTCCCCTTCTGACCTCCTCTTCCCCACTCTCATTTCTGCACGCGCTCTCTCTCTCTAAAATAAAATTAATTATTAACAAAAATAGAGTTGACTCTAAGACATATTTACTGATTTTACTTTAAACACTTTTTTCTTTATTATCTAAATGTAGAGTGAATGTTCTTTGATTTTCAGTCTTTAAAAAAAACAATGAAAGCATTTAAGGTTATAAATTTGCCTTTGAGCTTCGCTTCAAGCCATATATACATATTTAATATATCGTGTATCACTCTGGTTCTGCGCTAAGCAGTCTATCAATGAATATTCAATTTTGCTCTAGCTTTTGCAAAATAGATAAATATCTGTAAACACATAGAGCATGTGCTCTAGCAGAAAGAGGTAGATGATAAAGTTATAAATAAGTAGCAAGCAGGTTAGACAGTGATAAGTACTGCACAAAAATAAATAAAACAGAGACACCAGGGATGTGTGAGGCACTGTTTGCAGTCACAGAGCAATTTTGGGAAGCCTCACGGAGAAGCTGAAATTTAAGCAAAACCGTTAAAGGAAGCAGGAGAATTATCAAAATGGCCCATGTTAGAGGAATGCTTCAGGCAGAGAAACACGCTGAGGAGACATTGGTGTACTCAGGAAGCAGCCAGAAGTGCAAGGCTGAAGCATGAGAAGAGCAAGAGGGCCAATGACAGGGTATCAGAGAAGAGGGGGGTCTAGTTCCCATAAGAACTTAAAGCTGTTCTAATACCACTTGTTTGCATTCTGTCAAATGGGGACAAACAGCGCGGGTTTGTGGATGAAGGTAAAATGACCTGACATCTGTTCCAAATGACTGTCCACCTGCTAGGTTGGGAATATACTCTTAGAAGGGAAGAGTGGAAATTAGGTCCAATAATCTTAGTCGAGATTGATGATAAATCGGACATATATATAAGGAATGAAGATAAAAAGAAGTGTTTGGATTCTAGGTCTGATTTAAAGGTAGAACTTGCCAGAAAGTATGCCCTCTATCTTTTTGATACTTCGACATTAATAAGCAGCTGCTTGAAGGAGAACTTGCATCAAAAGTTCCATAAACATTTTAAAAATGTGCTTTTCTTCTGGATATAATGCTTTAATGTCTATTATTTATATTATAAATATACCCTGTGACTACTTGGTTGTACACTCGGTTTGTCATTAACTAAAGCTTATATATTAAACACTCTGCTGTGTGACAATCTTGGTGATTTTTCCTTGAAACTAATTTTTCTTTGCAGATCTTGATGCCATGTTACTTGACACAAAAACATGTATGACTTCTATTTCTTTGTGGTTTCCCACTTTTATGATTACAAAATAAACCTTTTTCAAGGTTTTCAAAATTTCTACCATCCACTATGAACACTTTCACACCTGTTTTGACTATTTTGTTGCTCAGCTTCATCTGATATATTTCCCCATCCTTTCTTTTAGACCATTTTTTTTAAATTTTAGGGATTTAACCAGCAAGAAACACACCGATTATCGTGTTTCAAATGCCTATAGATATGCTTCCTTCCTACAAATCATGAGTCATGGAAATATTTAACACCTTTGCCCATGAGGACCTGGGCTATAAAACAAACAAACAAGCTAGCAAACAATGAAGGAACTCTGCATTGCAGAAAGTTGGCTACTCTGCCAGGTACCATGACCAATACGAGATAGTTGTGAAAACGTTAGAAAAAAGCAGTGTGGAAAAACAAATTCAAAATGCTCATCTGAAAAAAAAAAAAAAAAACTAAGAAAGCGGTCGTGATGTTTATATTGATACAATATGCATCACATGAGGAAATCTTTAAATTGCATCCCCAAATGGATTTGGTATTCTGATTTAGCTTGGGAGATATTTCAAGAAAGGGACATAATTATTATGTTTGTTAGAGGAATTTGATTCTCTCCACCATATGATGTGTGTCTTTCTTTGTATCAGATATGCTGAATTCACTTGGACTCCGATCACAAGCAATCTCTGCTTTGTTTTGTATCCTTAATACTTGTACTGTTGGGGCTCCTCATGAAACAATTAATAATACGTTCTCATCTTCATCGAATCATATGTGGATATGCACTTTGCTTTGGTCAATTTGTACCGTAAAGCAGGTTTTATTGTAATAGCTACAAAGTAAAATTTGTAACCCTTGCTTCAAGGCCAGAAAAATGCATGCTAAAAAGCCAATTATAGGAAACTGGCAAAAAGACAACTCATATTATATAGTGGCAAAATATCTGGGTATCACTAGAAGTACCGTGGTAAACCATTTATGCTAATAAATAAATGTGTGGCTTTTGGTGAAGAGCTAAGTTATGGACATGACTTGAATGCTCTTGGTTGCATTTGATATTATCTTTTTCAAGAATTAGAAGAACTCAAGAAGAAAACTGGCACATAATTAAACAGAAAACACACGGAACACAGACTTTGGACTTCTAGATTTGGAAGATGTAACTGGTTTTCATTTATAATTGGTAAAAGATAAAACTAGGAATGCCTTTAAGCAACAAAGTATTATTCAAACTGAGCTTTCTGTAAAGGATTAAATAAAATGTCTTGGAGTCACAACCATGGTTAAAATGTCTGAATTTATTACCACATAAAAAATTATCACTCAGAGGGGAATAAAAAATAAAAACCAACATGTGGCTTTCCCGTAGAATCTTGATACATTCAGTATTCGTGTAACTAACTCTGGAATGAGAGGCAGGTCTAGAAAAGAAAGACAGCTAAAAGAGTTGTCACATGGGACAGATTGGAAGGAATAAAGTAGACAGATGATGAACTAGGTTTTGACTCTTGCTCCGCTCCATGAACAAGAGTGAATAAAAAAATGCATAACATTTACAACATCGGTTGATTGTTAAGTCACGGTTTTTTCTTATGGATAAGACACAGTATGAGAAAGCTTCTGATCCACCTTCTTTAATACCCTTTTCAGCTGGACCAGACAGATAGCAGATGGGCCAAAAGGATGACAGAAAAGGAAGGTCTTCAGAGAAGAGACAAGAGTCATGAGCACCGAGTGTTGTACAGAATCGTTGAATCACTGTATTGCACAACCTGAAACGAATATGACACTGCATGTTAACTATAATGAAATTAAAACAAAATAAAAAGAGAAGGGAAAGACAAAAGAAAGTAGAAATCACATTTGAGCAAGCCCATGAGGTTCTGGACTTTGAGCAGAACCGAAGGATCATATGACATTCTTGGATGTTTACACTTGAGAAGAGGAGGTGAGTACTATTTTCTTGTGGCAGGTGAATACTTGGGTTCAAGAAGATGGACAGTTTTAAATTTTATTACACACCCCAAATACTCTTTTGCCTCTCTGAAAGTGGATTTTAGCTGTTAACTCTTATGTTTTAACATTAGTCTTAGTCATGTATGTTTCCATGGGTCCTTGGATTATGAATGGAGGAGATACAGCCCACTGGGAAGCAGATGCTTTAAGAACCATTTTGTGCTGTCCTGTGCCTTCCTTCATAACAGGAAGTTCCAGAGAAGTTTATTTATTAGCCTGAGTTTCAAGAGAAAGACAAATATGATGGAGTTGTGACATGAGAAATAAATAAGTCATTGTTTTTCAAAGTCAATGAAATCTTAGGGTTATTTGTGCTAGAGCATGGTCATGTGAAATCTAACCAAGATATAAGCCTACCCCAGATACCGATTCATTTGATCTATTCCAGGAAAATATACATTATTAAGAAGATGTTTGTGAGTTTTATTCAAACATTGGTAAAATGAGACATATTTGTTTACTTTCTCTCTTTTGGAATATTGTGAAAAACAAAGACAATTTTTTAGAAAGAACGCGAAACCAAATAATTACATGGCTATAACCCAAACTGGATATCACTCCACAAGTAAGTACTATTTCATTGAGGTCAGCTCACTGACCATGTAACCAAGAGGAAAGTTCTGACCAGCTTCACAGACCAGGAGAAATGGGACCGCCCCACTGGCTAGAGTGGAATACATCAGGACACATGGAACTAGAGCAGAAATCATAGAATGATGTCATAAATGACTGTCTGTGACCTAGCTTCTTAGCTGAGAAAGAAGAGCAAGGAGACTTTATATTTCAGGGAACAAAGTCACACCAGAATAAATATAGAGGACAGTATATGGAGGGGCATACTGGAAATAAAATATAGTAAGCATTAACAAAAGTAAACATATAAAATTGACATTAGAGAAATGGAAGATGCAAAAGAGAGAGAGAAGAAATTTAAAATGCTTACAACTAGTACTTTTGATAAACAGAACAGAGATAATTGAAGAAAAATGTATCTAAATAAATCACTACTACATACAACTGCTGGCTCTGCTCTGTTTGCTGGATTCTGTTTGCTGGGTTCTGTTTGCTGGATTCTGTTTGCTGGCTCAAGGGACATTCTACATGTCAAGGGAAAAATGAATTCAGAAGACTGAGCACCTTGTCCTGGTGAAGTCACTGAACTCAAAACATATAGATAACCTCATGTAGGCATTCTGGCAGTAACAGCAAGTCAGAAGGAAAATCATGCTGCCGTTGTCTATCCACAAACCAACGCTCTGTGTGTGGCATAAATTGTGGTGATGGTTTTACAGGTATATACTTCTCTCCAAACTCATCAAGTTGTATGGATTAAGTATGCATAGCTTTTTGTACATTAACTGTTCCTTGATAAGTTGGTTAAGAAATAATACAATGGAACAATTTCTACAAGATTCTGAGGAAAAGTAAGACAAGTGATTCTCTAACATCACTTCTGAGCAAGTTGTCATTTTAACATAAAGATTACAAATTTCAAGGACATATATACCAACAATATCCCTGCTTCAGAAAAAAGTAAAGTTAAAACTCAATCCATCTATGAAAGGAGTCAAAATTAATAACTTGAAAATGAAGAGTACTGTTAAAAATGTGTGGTAGCAAGTGTTGATTTCCACTAACTGAATATTTAATACTGCTACGTCATGGATTATAAAATGTAAGACTATCGATCAGAATGTACAAACAGACAGATTTTAATAATATAAAATATTTTATATGATAAATATCAATATAATGTGAAAGAGGAAGAAGGGATTACATGTGTGCTCATTTCTTTGCCTTAATAACAAAACCAATGACTATTCTATGTGAATAAAAATGTTCTTTAAAATTAGTATTAACTTTAATAATATTTTATTTTTTTAAGTTTATTTTTATTTGTTTATTTTGAGAGCTAGAGAGCATGAGCAGGGGAAGGGTGCAAAGAGAGGGAGAGAAAGAACAAGAACAAGAAAGAGATAGAGACAGAAAGAATTCCAAGCAGGCTCCAACCTGTCAGCCCAGAGACCATGAACTGTGAGATCATGACCTTGAGCTATAATCAGGAGTGGGACACTTAACTGACTGAGACACCCAGTTCCCCTTTCCTTTTTATAATTGTAGAAGACATTATTTGCATGTCTATGTCTTGAAATAAAGAGATGTCTATATAAAGTTCAGGATTTCCTTTTCCTTCACTTCTTTCTTGAGGTAAATTCAAATAAGAGTAAATATATTTTTATTTGAATAACATGTATATTATAATCCTTGTTTTTAAATACTTAGTCTCTCTTAAAGATTAAATTTTTTCTCTTCCTCTTTTTCTCTTTCCCTCTCTCTCTTTCTCCCCCATCTCAATTCTTTCCTCGCTCTCTCCCCCCTTCTCTTGTCTCTCCCATTCCACGCACTTTTTCTCTCTTATGCTTATATATATATATATATATATATATATATATATATATGAGATACTGGGGTAAAATCTTCCTGAAATGTAAGATTTGGTTGATTTGGAATAGTAATTTGGATGATTTTCAGTTTACCTATTTACCCTTCTGTATTTCATGACAATGCCATTTTGTACTTCTTACAATCAATATGTCTTATTTAAAAATTAAATTCCACTTCTAAAATGAGTGTACTACTCTGTAAGAAGTGAAGCAGGGAGATACTTTTCTACACCTCAGGACTGTGCACTGGCCGTGCTCCTTGTCCCCAGCAGCCCTCTGGCAAACAGGGCTTCATTCCAGGCCACATGGGACCTCACATCTTTCACATGTACGATAAGGCTCAGGCGGGGTGATTTCTGAACTCTTCAGGGCTCCATGCTCTGTGTTTCTAACTAGACTCCCAATGACTTGGAGAATTAAAAATGTACCTTGGAAATTATAAAAGACAAAGAGGGAAGCTTATATAAAATTTTGTGGCACCATTCCAAAATTTATATTATTATATTGACTAAGAGAACATATGAATTGCACTTTAATCAGTGCCCTCTGCACATTACATTGACCTTGGCTCCATGGCCAGTGTCGGAGTTTAGGTCTTCATCAGTCTGATCCAGCAGGCAGTAAAGAACCAGGCTGAGAAGCTGACTATGCCTGAGGGCTGGAATTTATTATATTTTCCGTAAAAACAATTTTTGAAGTAAGATGATGGTTTTCCTCTGAATTGTTTCATTAAAATTTGATCAGAGAGAAGAATGTTTCTATTTAACTCCAGAAAATGTAATTCTGGCTTTCTCCCACATAGAGAAGTTTTCCACAGTGTTGTTCATAGTTGTGGAGAACACTGGTATGAATTATATTTCCTTGTGAAGTGCTATTCCGCAAGTACAGCCATGAGAAACAATACAATATATTCTTCAAACTTATTTATCTTAGAAAAACTACCTACTTGTGTTAAATGGTGGTCCATTTATAATATCTGCTTGCGTGTCATTTCTTGTAGAGGCTCCTAAATATTTGGTTATGTTAAACAGCACCTGTGCCTTGTGTAGGATGCTTTACCAGTTAAGAAATGTCATTTCCCAACAAATCATTCTTGTTCATTAAACATTTAGGCTCCCCTACTCTAAGACGAGAGGCACAATAAAGCCACAACTTCCTTATTTACTTGCATTTGGGAGAAAGGATTTGGCCATGGTTTGGTATTTAGTTCTATTGCAGCAACATAGTCTAACCTTCTTAATCTCATTTTTTTTTCAAAAGCAGACCTTCTTTTAAAATCTCAAAGGACTTCCAATCCAATTTTATGCCCATTATCATTTCTACCAACAAAATATCATGGAGAGTAAGATTAATACTATTTAAAAAGAGCAGGAGAGAATTCTGCTGTTGAAACCATTATCAGTCCAAGTACATATTTCTCCCTAAACTATATCTCACACAGACTAGCAACAAATCACAGTGTGTTTACAAAAATAATTTAAAATAATAAAATAAAACACTCCTGTGTTATGATATGGAAAGAATACAAAGTATTACATTTTTAAAAACTTTTTATTTGACTTTTTTAAAAGTCTGAAACAGAAAGTTAGGGCTGATGATTCGTGGTTTGAAATTTATAACTTCTTGAGCCAAATGATCTTCCTGTAAGCCAACCAGACACATATACAAAGCCCCAACAGCAAAATCAAAAAAAAATAGAGCTGTGGTAGACAAAATATTCTTTCTTCTCATCCCTGGCCCCTTGTGTTACTTCCCAGATTATATTGTTATACAGAAAACAAAAAAGAAAGAAAGAAAAAGAAAAGAAAAAGATTATCTAGGTGGGCCTAATCTGAATCCTTAAAAAGAGAGGCAAAAGAGGAAATGATAGAAATCCAAAAAGCAAGAATTCCATTCATTATTGCTAGTTTTAAAGATGGGCAGTACCATGGACCAAGGGATGTGGGCAAATTCATAAGGTAAGAGCAACATTATGCCAATAGGCAGCAAGGAAATAGAATTTTAATTCTGCAACTGCATGGACTGAATTCAACTTGAATGAGCCTAGAAGTAGAATTTCTTTCAGAGCCTCCAGATAAGAACCTGGAATGCTCCACATCTTGATTTCAGTCTATGAGATATTAACTGGAAACGCATCTGAGCTATATATACAGTGCCTGGTCTTTTGATCAAAGTGATGGGTGGGGCCCCCAGGTGGCTCAGTCAGTTGAACTTCCAATTTTGGCTCAGATCATGATATCATGGTTTGTGAGTTTGAGCCCCATGTTGGGCTCTGTGCTGACAGCTCAGAGCCTGGCACCTCCTTCAGATTCTACGTTTCCCCCTCTCTCATACTCTGTCTCTCAATAATAAATAAAAACGTTAAAAAGAAAAAAACAAAATGATGGTGAGACAATAAGACAATAAATATGTGTTGTCGTAGGCCCACAAGTTTGTGCTAATTTGCTAGGCAGCAACAGAGTATTAATCCAGGGGCAAGTGGCTACCTAATACATACAAGGGCATCTTCAAAATGAAATGAGGAATGTCATCCCCCACTGAAACTGATCAGCAGCTTCCCACTACCTAAAAATTATTTACAAATTTTAAGTAAAACGGACATACAGGTTTTTTTCATACCTGTTAGAGTCTAGTGGAAAGTGACTGTTGATGGTGAGGGAGGTACAGGTTTACTGAAGGAGTAAAAAGTAAAGAATAAAAGAAAAGAAATATAGACTTCATAGTCTATTTCTATAGAACTCTCCAAATGACAAAACTATAGACACGGAAGATATATTAGCTGCTACCAGGAGATTGGGGGATGAGGAAGGAGGGATAATGTAGATATGAAAAGGTAACATAAAGAGTTCCATTATGGTGATGGAGCAGTTCTGAATCTTGACTTTCACTGTAGTCACACAAACCATGGGGAAGATGGCACAGAACTAAACACACTGACATGTGATGTACAAATGGATTCATATCCATAATAGTGAAAACTAAATAATGTCTGTAATCTGGGTACAGGTATTGCACCACTATAAATGTCCTGGTTTTTATGTTGAACTATAGTTATGTAAGATGCCACCACTGGGAAAAGTTAGGTGAAGGGAAAACTGGGCTCTATGTATTTTGTTTCTGCAACTTCTGAATCTGTACTTATTTCAAAAGTTAAAAGAGAGAAGGAAAAGAGTGAAATAGTCCAGTACAGTGTACACATATTTTTCCTCCATTAAATTTCTGAGCTAAAATTAATCCCAAAGCTGACGCCCATCTCAAGAGTTGTGTGGTTCAACAATGCATTGAGCCACTTTGCTGGATACTTTTACTGGACCCAATATGTCACAAGGTGCTTGAACTGGGTGAATTTAGTACTCCTACCAATGATCAGATGTGGTTACCAATACTGTCAGATTACAAAGTATCTGAAGTTCAGAAAAGTTAGTGTGAATCCAAACCAATGGGCAGAAGACTCTCTTTTGACAAATTTCCACTATTCCAGAGGGCAAGAAAGAAAAACTAAGAATAATGATGGGGAATCAGGCACATGTAGCTGCTTAGAATTCCAGGCTCTTGGTTACTATAGAGATAATTTTGCCTCATTGTTTCCCCAGAATAGAGATGAGGGGAAACAAGACATTTATGGGAAGTTTGTTGGTCTCGATTAAAGTCTTATGCAATAGGACTTTTGTAAAAGTAGTTTGACCTGACATTAGAATATCCCAGTTACTCATAAAAATGCCCAACTAGCTCAAAATACCCTTTATATTTATTACTTATTGAATTTAAGAAAGGTCCTTGTAAGTTTCCTGAGCACTAACCAGTTCTATCTTGAATTTTTATCAGGAATTCTGTAATATTCAGATCCCTTGATAGAAGAATGTTCAAGCAGTCTTCTCACATGATCTCCACTGTGCTTTTCACATGTTCCCCTGAGAAGACAAGTTTCTACAGGCCAGGGATTGGGTTCTGTCTTCTTCTGTCATCTCAACCAATGCATAGCAGGTACTCACTATAAATGTGGAGGAAATAGCCTACCTCAAGTACATAAGACATTAGCATCATCTTTAATCAAAATTCTGACAGAGAATTAGGATGGCAGCCAACTGGAACAACAACATATATGCAAATTCATGTCCAAAGAAGAAAAACAAATGAAATTGAGTGTTTTAATTTAAATACCCCAACATTCGATCTGTCCTTCAGTAAGAGAGAAGAGAGAAAAATGAAGACCAGGAAACAAAATTTTGTGAGGTTGTGAAAATTCATTATATTTTTATTTTCATTCTATTTTTCTAGGTGTATTCAATGTTTAACTTTTAGAATAAGAATGAGTTGACCCACCATGAAGAATTCTATAAAGTGATTTAACAAATATTTATATTTGGAACATGCAGCTTCTAAAGTAGGCTGAAATATTTAGATGCATGCATATATTTAAGAAAGATAATATAAATTAATTGGTAATATTTACATTAAGTATTATTAGGGGAAACTAAAGGTATTTTGAAGTTAGGTCCATCCATTTTTAATTTGACATCATGGAATTTAAAATAATTTTCATAAATTATTTTTTTTGTCTTTTTGTTTTCTCTGAGACAGAACATTTAGCCTCTTTTCAGAAAAGGAAGAATGCCAGCAAACTCCCTTTTAACAAAAGTAGAGAGCTTAGCCTAACAAGACAAATTCAATTCAAACTCCGAATATCTGCTAAGGCGAATGTCATGTGAAACACCAGAAACCCCAACAAGGGTTAGAAAGGCACCTGCAACAATACTAGTACCTATTCAGCCTGTGAAACTTGCTTTGTTCTTCTAAGCAGGTTTCTTGAAGAAGAGGAAGGAGGTGAGGATGTTCCGAGAGACCATTGTATGAGGTTAAATGATAAGGCATCACGAATATCCAACTTTTTTTTTCAACATTGATAATTTCATATGTTTCAACCTATAACCTAAAACAGATGATGAAATGGATTCCAAAAAGTATGTTTTTTTCTAAGAGAGTAGCAGGTACACACACAAGACACTTTTCTTATCTCGTATAAGCTCTGCTTCGTGGGGCCAGAAACAAGGTTTGACCCACAAAAAATTCTTCTTCATGCACAGTCTACATAATGTGCATGAAATATAGAGTCTCCTAACTTTCTTTTGGGGGATCATTGCACCATTCACTAGCTCTTATTAAAATATTTTACCTCCTGATTCTCATCTTAAATTGTCCTTTCATTAATTTCTTCCATTATGCCCAGTCACGCCCAATTTTATGTGAATATATGTGCACCAGTGTTTAAAAATAACCTCACCATTTTTATTTTAGAAGAAGAATATTTGATTATAACACTTTTGAAAGGGAAGGCTTTGTACTCATATCCAAGTGGCAGATTCATATTAATGTTTAACGCCTATTCGTCGTAAAAAAACCTTTTTATTTTTAGTATGCTAAAATTAATTGTTAATTAAAATTTCAGTAGCATATATCTTGGGAATCTGAAATTCAAGAAGCCTGATGAAACGTAAATGATTTGAGGTAAATGTGAAAATGGAACAAGAGGTCAGACATAATTTATCACTGTCACAACTAATCACTGGGATTGTTAAATGAGTAATAAGAAAACCAGGGACATTTTATTTACATGGATCAAAACAATAGCAATGTTGATAAGCATAGAAACATGTTTTTATTACTCCCATCTTTTAAAAATAACCTTCTCTTTATCTCACAGTTTCTAGCTACCACTCCATTTTCTCCATCCCTTTAATGGTTTTTCCAAGGACATGCCCACAGGTCCTGCCTCTGGTCTTCCGCATTTTCATTGAACCCTCCAGTCAAGAGGTCATCTCCAACACTTTCCCAAAGCTGTTCCTGTTGAGACACACATGACTCCACCTTGCTAAACTCAATGTTTACTTTGGTCAGCAATATTTGACACTATCTACCATTGTCTTCCCACTTCAAACACTTTCTTAGAGTGCCTGGGTGGCTCAGTTGATTAAGTGTCCAACTCTTGACTTTTGCTCAAGTCATGATCTCATGGTTTGTGAGACGGAGCTCTCCATTGGGCTCAGTCCTGACAGCACTGAACCTGCTTGGGATTCTTTCTCTCCCTCTCTCTCTGACCACCCCCTCCCCCATTCAGATGCATATGCTGTCTCTCCATATATAAAAAAATCAACTTAAAAAATACTTTTATTTCATATAATTTCCAGGATACCATAATGTGCCAGTCTTCCAACCCTCCTGCCAGTAGCAGGCTTCATCTTTCTCATTTTTTCCTCACTCCTGATCATTAAACATTAGCATTCAAGACTCAGTACATCATCTTCATATCTTTCCCTTCTTTCATCTACAATCAACTCTTGATGACTTTATGGCTTTAAATACAATGTATGCTCATAGCTTCCACATGTATGTCTCTAATCCAGACTTGCCCCTAGACCTCCAGACCCCATATTCCAATGCTCACTCTATTTGTCTACAGAACATGTCTAAAGCTTCCCCCAGATATGCCCTTCCTACAATCTTTTACAAGTCATTTAATTGCAAATCAGTCTCTATGCTCAAGACAGACAATTGTCATCAATTTGGACTCCAGTTTTGCTCATACTTCACCTCCAAACCCTCCATGCAGTGGCTTCTCATCACTCCTACTTCCAACACTGCCGTCCCAAACATTGTTACCTGTACATGATTCATTGTAAACATGTTTGCTGGTGTCTCACCCTCCAATTCGACCTTTCATCTATTTTCAACACAACATCTGGATCTAGTTTGTTAATAAATCATCCCTGTTGCTTCTCTACTCAAAATCTTCCGTGATTCCTCCTCCTTCTTGGAATCTACATTTTCCTCCTCACTGGGAGGAAGACTTCTTTCTCCCTCTGTTACCTCTGAGTTAATCATTCTCCCTCTCAATTTTTTCCCTCTCAACACACTAGCCTCACATTCTTCTAAGAGGTCAGGCTTGTGCCCACATAGGGACCCTCCCATGCAGTAGTCCCGCTGCCTGGCTCCTCTGATCTCACCCCAGGTAGCACCGCGCCTTACTTCACTTCCCTCAGACTGTTTCTCAAAGAGTGGGGCACCCCTGACCACGCTCAGCAACATCTGTATGTCTTCCCACAGGCTTGGTATCTCTCTTCCTGGTTTGTGTTCTTTAGTACATCACTGGTATTTGAATTTTTAGTTTTATCTATTGTTTTTTCATCAAGCATTTAATCTTCATGAGATCAGGTTTTCTGCTGTTTTCACTTTCACAATACCTGACACAGTGTTCAGCACATAGTAGAAATTCGAGAAGTATTTGCTACTTAATTAATTGATGAACAATGGTTTACTGTTACTATTGCTGTTATTATTTCCATTATTATAGAAGAACCATTAATAAAAATTTTAAGCTTATTTCTATCCTGACATCAAAATAATATGGAACCCTGGAAAGCATATGAATTAATTGCCTAATTAACTTTGCTTAGCACACTTTTTATTTAGCAAAACAAACCAATGCAGCCATTCTATGAATAGACAATTGTCACTCATTTATGCCATTACCATTCAGGATATGCATTTATTCACCGTTTAACATTAATAAATTGAGTATAACTAACTTTTCTAGTATAATCACTACTGACATAAATTATGGCATATGGAGAAACTTCTCCAAAAGATTACAGAAAACAGTTTGTATATTTGATAGTTTTAAATTTTTAGCAACTTTTTAAAATTTTAGTTTACCTAAAAATTAGTTAACCTAATTTTTAAATTTGATACCTTCCAAAACTGGAAATCAAGTTGGAAGTGTTTTACCATGAATCTAATTAAAACACCAGGGACAAAGATTTTCATTTCAAATTTCTATGAAAAGTTGATTTTAGGGGCACCTGAGTGGCTCAGTTGGTTGAGTATCTGACTGGCTCAGGTCATGATCTCACAGTCTGTGAGTTTGAGCCCCACATTGGGCTCTGTGCTGACAGCTCAGAACCTGGAGCCTGCTTCAGATTCTGTGTCTCCCTCCCCGGCTCGCACACTGTCTCTCTCTCTCTCTCTCTCTCTCTCTCTCTCTCTCTCTCTCTCTCAAAAATAAAGATTAAAAAAAATTTTAAGTTGGTTTTATGTCTGTGTGAAGTGGTATTAATAATTTTTTTTTAAACCTAGTAATTGAAATTGCATAAGTGAGACCGCAACTAAAATTTGCTCAGTTTGGTGTGTAGAACCTGAAAGCACATAATATTTAACTCTTTTAGTGGTAACATCATAACCAAGTCCTCCTCATTTGCCTACCTGATTAAGTCACCATGATTTTGCAAAACATATTTCACATATTTATTAAAAAGTCTCCACTAACAAACTTTACATGCAAGTGTGATATATAGATAAGATTGGATGAACTAAGGATATCTATTTAGCTAGTCTGTCCTCTTTAGATCCTGAAATTTGCCCACAAATGCTAGTTAGAGCAATTCATTTGGAGTCATCTGTATGTGTTAATGCTTAAAAGTGTTCTTGAATTTGGCCCCTTATTAAAGCATGGACAGAGTAGAACAGACTCTTCATAAACTATATACTAAAACAGTACATTATAATATTTGTACATTAAAGCATTAGTAGAGTAGTGCAAAATACACATGTAGTGTATTATAAAAGACACAATCTACATAAATAAAAATGCGTTTTCTCTGTCTATTGTCACATCTTTTAAAATTATTTCTTTGAATTTCTCCACATTGAGGGACATTTAGAGATCTATAACTTAAAGTGCAGGCTATGTGGTATTTTTAAATTCACTTTGAGGAATTGTGAGAGGCAGCCAATCAGCTGCACAGAAGCAGAAACTTGGTTATCACAAGATGAAGGAGAAGGCATGTCATGCTTAAGATGACACCCTGGGTGCGAACACGAGTGGCGAGTGGCGTTCCATTAGAGCTGCAAATGTAAAGCCACAGTGAGAAATGTCGAATGGTGGGCATAATTGGGGAATTGACATGCCTTCGACATGGGTAACTGTACCATTTAGGATAAATGGCGCCAGGGATAATAATTTGCCTGATGAACAATGGATCATTTCTTAAAATCAAACAAACAACAAAGAAGTTCTATTTCCTACAGTGAAAATGTAGAAATTCTTATTGTCTACATAAGTTCAGGAATTATTTTCATTTGCTATGGTTCTTAAGTCCGGTTTTCTAAATTTCATCAATTTTTATGGAATTTAAATCTCATACTAAGTTTTTTTTAATAGTTTATTTTCAAATTGGTTTCCATATAACACCCAGTGCTTCTCCCCACACATGCCCCCCA
Source organism: Mungos mungo (assembly GCA_004023785.1). Classification (NCBI taxonomy): domain Eukaryota; kingdom Metazoa; phylum Chordata; class Mammalia; order Carnivora; family Herpestidae; genus Mungos; species Mungos mungo. The sequence goes on along the minus strand of PISW01009073.1, from coordinate 16,132 downwards.
CCATGACCATCATCCCCCTCCCTCCCCCTCCCCCTTCAGTCCATGGTTCATTTTCAGTATTCCATAGTTTCCCATGATCTGTGTCCCTCATACTGAGTTTCAAAGTCATTGGAATTTTTCTGAAGATTTGAATTAAGATTAGATTGCAAGTGAAAAAAACTCTGTTTCTGTCTTAAAAGTTTTACTGTCTTGATGCTATTATATTATGATGTTTTTACTCTTTAATGAGAACTTTTCCCCAACTCATTCTTATAGACCTAGATAGCACCTAGGTCTCAACAAATTTTTGAGTTATAATTATGGAGTCTGAACAGTTGCTTTGATTCACCATATCTTAACAATTTCTTCATACTTGTAAAAGTCAAAAGAAAAATAAGTTCTTAACAAGCAATCATTATGAATATGCATGAACTAACCAGGAGGGAAAAATTAACCTATTAATTTTTGCATCTTCTCTATGTATTTTTAACATTTCACATGAAACAGATCTTCACGTATTTAGTCAATATTAGTTGCCTGAGCTCAACCTATTTAAAGACTTTGATTAACACAGAGAAGCATAGTTTTGGGAAAAACAATTCTAGGTTTATTGACTATAGCTAGTTTTCCAAATGTTCTGCTGTGAATGAGCCAATTTCTGTTTAAATGGATACTTATTTTCTTCCATATAGCAGGAGAATCCTTTTGGGCAGGACAGAGGCAAGGTGAATAAAGATGTTCTGGCTATAAATGCTTCGAGACAATAGTATTGGGAGGAGTCAGTAAAAAGAAATATAGACAGTACCCTTTTGATTTTCCTTCATGTGCTATAATCAATATTCTTGCCAAGTAACAGAGCTCACATCTGAATGGGCGAGTCTTCTTTGATTAAGCTCTGAACTAAGCCCCTAGGACAGACTCAGCTGTTCATATTTAGATGTGGAATCACATGGCTGACATTTGGAGTTTTCATCCACGCTTTTGGTGTTAAACATAAAAAAATAATAGACCTCTTCCAAGTATTGCTAATTAATGCATTCTGACAGTGTCTTATCACATGCCAGTGTTGGGGATTTGGAGGTTTCTTCCCCCTAAAATCCTAGTTGTCACTATTGTTTTAATGTCTGATGTCTGCTTCCTGAGTTCTCCTTTAATTAAGTACATTCTGGGTCTAGTGGCAAGCTGAATTTTCAAACTGTTTCTATAGATGCCGTCCTTACAGATTAAATTAATTTTATTCCTAAGCCCATGGAGCCTCTTTCTGTTTAAGGATCTGTCAATATTAAAAAGTAAGTAACATCCTTAAAAGCTTCAGAGTATTTAAAGACCTATGACTTCACTGTTACTAACCTAACAATAATAAAGCAATAGAAATAAAACAACATATACTCTATTGGCTATTTAAGTCACTTAAGCTGCAAACCTCAATGACTAAAAATATGATAAAAATATGAGGGTACCACCAAGTGCATGGGTTTTTAAGCTGCATATGTCTGGTTGTGCAGCCTGGGATCTACCTTTTACCAGCTATGCGATTTGGAGCTAGCTACATAATCTCTCAATCTCACTGAATTCCCTTTAAATATCTTCATTTAAAAAATTCAAGTATAATTAACTTCCAGTGTTATATTAGTTTCAGGTGTACAATATGATGATTCAACATTTCCCAGTGTCCATCAAGATGTATCAAGAAATCCATTCTATCTATTTCACCCCTCCCACCCACCCACCTCCCCTCTGGCAACCAGAGTATTTTATATGTCCTTCAAAACCCAGGGATGACCTTCCCGGAGAAAATTTTCCTTCCCTCACCAATCTAGATTTGGAGACTTCTGTAAATGCACCCTCTTGTGGCAACCTGTGGTACGGTGCTGCAATTTGCCCTTTGCCTGTTGTGCCTCCGCCACTAAGTCCAGAGTTATTTCGCTCGGAGGCTCAGGCTCTTCTCTCTCTTCCTCAGTTTCTAACATATTGTCCAACTTGTCATAAGGGTTTTGTGCATGTCACAGTTCTTTCTTCCCTCACATTATCCACTATGGTTGGAAATGATTATACCTAGTTGTTTTTGAGAGAAAGAGAGAGAGCAGGGGGGAGGCAGAGGGAAAGGGAGAGTCTGAAGGCTCCACAACCAACACGGGACCGGACTTGGGACTCAGTCTCACAACCATGAGATCATGACCTGAGCTGAAATCAGAATAGGATGCTTACCCGACTGAGCCACCCAGGCACCACAAGGATTATCCATATTTAACTAATCAAAGAGGAACATATATATTCGATGGCTTAAGACAAAAGGTCCCATACCTGCCCATACATCAGGATAACTTGAGGATTCTACTCTTTTCACAGAAGAGAAATATAGCCTCAGAGAAAATCTTAGTAAATATAGAAATATAACATGTTCCTGGATGAGAAGACTCACTAATATAGCACTGCCAATTCTCTCTAAACACTGAGGTCTTCCTCAAAACCACCGTCAAACAATGCATAAAATTGAAGTTTTCTTGAAAAATGCATGAGAAGAGAAAATGCACAAAAGAAGGGATATTTTGAAAAAGGAAAATGGAGCCACAGTGCAACCAGTTTGCAAAAACAGATAACAAAGCCGTAGTGATTAGGCCAGTGAAGGCTTATACAAAAATGAAGAACAATGTTGTGTTTTTTTTTTTGTTTTGTTTTTTATTTATTTTTGAGAGACAGAGAGAGACAGCACAAGCAGGAGAGCGTCAGAGAGAGAGAGAGAGATACAGAATCCGAAGCAGGCTCCGGGTTCTGAGCTAGCTGTCAGCACAGAGCCGAATGCAGGCTCGAACCCACAAACCATGAGATCATGACCCAAGCAGAAGCCAGACGCTCAACTGACTGAGCCACCCGGGCCCCCCCAAGAAGAACAATGTTTAAAAACAGAATCCAGAAAGCAATCCATGCATATAGGATACTTCAGTTTGCATCAAGCATTACATTTCAAAGGAGTGGGATGAACTATTCATTAAAATATATTTAAATAATAATTATTTGGGAAAGAAAGTCTGGTACTCATATATTCTCTCTCTTACACACACACACACACACACACACACACACACTTAATCTAGACAGATTAAAGATATAAAAATAAGTTTTCAAGATATTTGAGGAAAATATACAGTACCATGTTATTAATATTGGGATAGGGAAGACTTTGAAAATAAAACCCAAAATATTAAAGAGAAAGACATAGATTTACCCAGATTAGAATGTCCAACTTACATGTAACAAAAAAGAAAATGCTGTAACAGTGAAAAGTAAAGAAAAAATAGCACAGTGATAAAATAACAGCAGCTTATTTTCTAGATGAGGCAGTACTATCTGGAGTATATAAAGATGTAAAAGTCCATAGGAAAAGAATAAACACACACACACACACACACACACACACACACACACACACAAATTATAAAGGAAGTATAGAGTTACTCAGTAACTCATGAAAAGCCACAGTCTCACAAGTGACCCATAGGTTCATATTAATGCACAATGTTGTAACATTCTTTTACTGAGAGTGTTGGGAATTAATGATAATATCAGATATTGGGGTTGGTTAAGGCAATTTCAGTGACAGGAGTTTAAATATGTAGAGCAATTTTGTAGGGCAATTTGGCACAATCATCTTACATTTAAAAAGTGCATAGTGTATGACTCAGCAACTCTAGTCATCTATATACCTAAGAGAATTCTTCCATATTAATAGGAGAAGATATATAAAAGGCATATTTTGTAGCACTGTTTATAACACAGTAATGGGAAGCAATGTAAATATTCATCGAGTAGGGAAAAGTAAAGTAAGCCGTCATGATTCCAAACTGGAATATTATCTAAGAGCTAAAAAGAATAAAGTTGTTCTATTTGTATTAACATGGGAGCCCTGAAAGACATATTTAGATCAGCAAAGGGTTTATCCCACAAATATTATTTGTAGAGCTTCCCCGTTTTCTCAGAACCTTGGGATTTACCTCTGGGTGAGCTCTAATAACTCTAGGTCAGACTAAGATTATCCTTACTGGCATGGTGATTGGTTCAAGAGATACAGGCCTGTGTCAATTGGCTTGTATCATTCTCCTATCAAAGCACCTGTACTTGGAACTTAGTTCAAATTAATGATCTGTGTTGGGGCAATTTTCTAAGATCTTCTGGAAATGCAGTATTTCATTTTCTTTTTCATTCTTTTAAAGCTAGAGAGAAAGAAAGCACATTAGTGAGAGGAAAGGGGAAGAGGAAGAGAGAAAGAAAGTCTCAAGCAGGCTCCATGCTCAGCACCAAGCCCCAACAGGGAACTGGATCCCAGGATCCTGGGATCATGACCTGAGCGGAAATTTAAGAATTAGTCGCTCAACCAACTATGCCACCCAGGCATCTCAGTGTTTCATTTTCCTAAAAGAAATTAGGAAAACCTTCTTTTTATTCTTTTAGACAGTTCTGAATTCTAATTCAGTTGTAGAGCTTAGAATTGCTGTAGCTACTTTTTTATTTTGACAATCTAAAATTCTACATATATTTATTTTATTGCTTATTTTCTGCAATCAGCTTATTTTTTCACTGTCATATAAATTCTGTGATAATAATGACATTAACTGTATCATTTATGAACATATCCTCAGCAATTAAGAGCATCACCAACCCATTGTAGGTACTTAGGAAAAGTTTAGGTTTATGAACAAAGCCTCCGGGGGAATGGGGGGGGGGTGTGATACTTATAACAAAAGAGTAAATCTAAAAGAACCCAAGGGAAGTGGGGACACAACTTAAGGGCCAACTTCCATCTCCATTGACCTTTCCACTTCTGTAAACCACCAAATGCAACATGAAAAGAAAATACTTATATGATTCTAAATTTAAAAAATAAAACCAGAGGACAATATGCAGCATGCTACCTACTTATATATTTAAAAACTTGAAAAGCTACAAGCCTGTATATCCACATGTACATACACATGCATGCACCCACAGAAACGTGTCTCAAAAGATACTGAAACACTGAAAGTATTCAGAGCGAAACACAAACTGTATTGTAATCTAGAAATCAAACTTTCCTGCTATTCAACGCTGCTGAATTAGAGTATAAAATAATTCCTACCCCATGGCAGTCTAGTGGTGCTGATCTAACAGTCATGAACAAACAATAGTGAAAAAGACATCTATTTATCACTGATGCTCTATCTTCTTCACTGCTAGCCTCTGTATTGACCACAATCAGTTCCCCCCGAATGTCATGTCCCTGAACGTACTAAATGACATTGGCTATCAACTGCATATCACTGAGGGCACTTTACGGCACACTGTATAATTTTGTCTGAATGATTTCGTTTGTTTTTCCATCATGCTGCCATAAAGCCACTGATTTCCTAATAATCCTAACATTTTCTTTAATTCAGGATGATTTGGACATTGCTATATTATGAAGCAGACACTTAGCTACAATGGAAGGAGTTTATGGTCCCGTCATTTGTGCATGTAGGATTGCATCACTGGTGTCCTTGCCCAGCTGTTGAGAGCAGAGAGCAGTAAGTTTCCAGACCTCTAGATTTCCATGAAGACATAATGAGTACTACGGAGTAAGAAAATAACATTACTTTTGCTAACAAAAGCAAGATGATTTACAGAAAGCACTTCTGTTCCTGAATCTGCATAGTAGCAGGCAGGTGACCTGTAACTTGAAGTTAGTTGACGATAACAGTTGTGTTGCACAGAGATGGCGACATCATCATTAACTGGGACCCATCTCTGAGCTAAAGCCTTATATATTTGATCTCTCATCTTTATAAGCTGGGATTACTTATTATCACCCCCATTTTATGGAGGATGAACCTGTAACTCAGACGTTATAATACTTGCCAAACACCAATAATTAAAAAACAATAGATCCAGAATGAAAATCAGGTCTTGCTTACACAGAGGTAAAGAAATTAATGATCATAGTTTGTAATTTGCCAAATATTTCTTTTCTTAATAGTGGAAGATCAGTGTGTCCTGGGCTAAAATAACTTCCAGCTTTAGCTCCTTAATTAAAAAGCCAGCCACGTGATGCTTAGTGAATCACAGCAATTGGGTCTCCGTTTCCTTGCTTGTGTAAGTCAGGCTGTCCAGACCAGCAGTAGGGATACATACATCCTAATAATCCTACTAACTTGGCCATTGTATGCCTCAATAAAATTTATCATGAGAGTATTTTCCATCAAAAAAGGTAGGGGGTATGGAAATAGAAGGTTTTCTCTATTGCAAAAAAGCTATGGCTCATTGAGTTAAGTTTTGAATTTTTATTGTTTTTTCCAGATCATCAAGAAAGGTATCTTTGTTAAAATGTGAAAATTTTGATGAAACAATGTATTTGAATGTAGTAAGAAGGAAGAAAAGAAAGAGTATTCACTTTCAATTTCCAAAAGACTAAGGGAATAAACAATTATATATAATGATATATAACAAATATTATAGTAATACAATAATATATTGCAGCTAAAAGGAATAACCAAAAATATGTGATGTGTAATACATATAATACAGTATGTAACATATTATATAATAAAGAAAATAAGTATTTTATTTATTTTAGATGTATTATAGATATAATATATACCAAATTATATATGTGTATATATATATATGTCTAAACCCAAAAACCCGGTCCAGGCATCTATATAGAATTGTCTAAGTCCGCTGCCCGGTCCAGGCACCTAATCGTCCACCCCGGAACGCTTATTTGCTCGTATTAGTTGTTCCCCGCGGGGGACTTAAATCGCAGGACCCGGAAGTCGCAAATCCGGCCGTCCATCCGTAATTTACTCCAGGCTGCGGCAGCACGGGACTCGCCAGGCCCCGGCGCACCTATTCCGGCTCTGGGCGTGCCTCCGGTCGGGGCGAACGCAACGCCTCCATCCCGCCCCGACCTACGGCCTGCCGGCTGCCGGCTCCCGGCGCGCCGGCTAATGGACACGCCTCCGTCGCGGGTCCTTCACCTGACTGAGGGAGAGAGGAAGGAGATACGCAAAGTAAAGGCAACACTCACGGTTTCTGGTCAGGGCGGAGAGAGAGAGCTTTATTCAAAGAACTGTTTCTTATATAGGTTTCAGGGGGGAAAGCAAGGCAGTTGCTAGGCTGGTTACCAGGTAAACAAAGTCCAAAATGCATATCAAAGAGGCGCCCCGACTCTTGCCTCAGCAATCTTGGGGGATGGAGAACTAACACTGAATCTTTTGTGTGCCTTGGCCACTCACATCTAGCTCAGCAAGACAGTCGCCAAAATATATTTGCAATTTTAGCCTCCAGATGCAAATCTTTGTTTACTGGCTCACTCTCTGGGAGTGTGAAGATCCTTGCCTGAGGCAGACCGAAGACTTGGCCCCCAACATATATATCCATCAGAAAGCATAATATTTAATTATTGGAAGATTCAGAAGTATATTTAGTATGAAATATATATTAATACAAATTCCAGAAAGATGGTGAAGGCAGGGCATAGGTTTAAAATTTTCCCAAATCCCTAACAAAAATAAATAAAATAAGAGATACCTAAACCAATATTCATGGTCAACATTTATAATCAAATGAAATAAAAAGTTATTTCCACAAGGATAAAATATATGCAGGTGGGGGTAAACCACCAATGTCTACAATGGATACATAGATTGCATTAATGTCTTTGATGAGAAAGCAGAGGAAAGCAACAAGGCATATGACAGACCTGAGAACAAGAAAACATCAGAGGAGCCAATAGGTTGTCCTTGAAAAGCAAGGCAAGCAATCTGAGAATATCAGATGAAGCAGAGGGGCCAGAAGAGTCTGGTTCCTTGCAACTGTCAGTCAAGTGCTCTTTACAAAAGGCTCCTAATTGAGAAAGAGTACTTGGATTAGAAAAAAGTAGAACAATACATTCTAGTTCTATACATGTTGTTGCAAATGGCAAGAGCTAGAATGTATTATGCTAGGCAAAATAAGTCAGTCAGAGAAAGACAAATATCATATGAGTTCACTCATATGTAGAATTTAAGAAACAAAACAGATAAATATAAGGGAAAGGAAAGGAAAATAAGATAAAATCAGATATGGAAGCAAACGATAAAAGACACTTAAATACAGAGAACTAACTGAGGGTTGTTGATATTGGCTGGGGGTGCAGATGGGCAAAATGGCTGAGGGCATTAAGGGGAGCACTTGTGATGAGCACTGGGTATTGTATGAAAGGGATGAATCACTAAATTCTACTCCTGAAACTATTACTACACTATATGTTACTCGCTTGGATTTAAATTTTAAAAATGTTAAATTACTAAAAAAATGGAGCCATGCACAAGAAGTACAGAAGAAAGGAAGAGAAGATTTAGATAAAAGTACTTGATTAAAAACCAGGAAGTCTCAAAAATAGGACACCATGTTTTTCAATGCTACAGGAAAACAACAACAATAAAACTCTGGATTTTTAAAAGCTACCTGAATCAAGCCTTATTCTTATTCTAAGAGTTCAGGAAAACTAATTTCTCATAAAAAATAAAGATTACAAAGAATTGAGATAAATTCTTCTATGAATCTACTTTATGAAAAAGGAGAGTAAAAGAGCAGAATAACATTTCTGCTACAATAAAACGTGTCCGAAGGAGATGTCAATAAAACAGATCAAAACCATAATACCACTCAAAGCAAGCTAAAAGGCAATACGAAATTGGTTTAGGATATAAAAGAACAATAAAGTAAAAGTTAGAAATTCTTGGAAATAGTAACACAATTCAGAAATAAAACAGAAGTAAACAGAAAGTTGTTTCTGATATGAAGATAATATTGAACAGAACACTGGGATGAACAAATGGCACATGTAATGTCTTAGGATAAATAGCTGAAAAATAATAAAAATCAGAAGTCAAAAAGAGTTGATGAAAGTGATAAGGAGGATTAATAGCATTAATTGTAAAATTACCAATATACAGCTAAGACTAAGGCTACAAGGAAAAGAATATCATATGCAATGCTGTTTGAGATAATGTAAACTTAGTAAGGATATATAAATGATAAAGATAAAAAAAGTTGGAGTAGAAAGAGAAATTTAAAAATACCTATATCTTTATGTAGTAAAATATGTAGTATCATATTAATAACCTTTTTCCTAAGGCTGTCACTTTTGTATTCTTGGATACAACAAATGAATAATTATTCTATCATACTCTACATTCTTGAAAAGGAGAATTCTCAATATAAAATGAAGAAAATAAACATATAATATAGAAGTGAAGGAAGTATTCTTTATACAAGTTGTCTTTATACTTGCATAGATACTTGCATAGATTTCAATACTGAGATATTTTGTCTTAAAATGTGTGTGGGGGGGTTGATAGCTCTGATCATTGAAAAGTCATACATAATATGACCAACAACAATAAGCATTCTTAGTGCCAGGAAATATTAATTCCGAAAAAAGAAAGGAGGACCTGGAGAAGCTTAGCCTCAATGAAAGTCTCAGGGAAATCACACACAATATGAGCCTGGCATATATTGTGTCACAGCAAATAGAAAGATAGCTACTAATGACTACTAGTGTCATGTAAAAAGTACCCAGGCTCATGGGACAATGTGAGTTTTAAATAAGATAATAATTTCAAGGAATTGAAGTTTTTTAAAGATCCTTAAACACGAACTCATAATAATATCTAAAAAGTAATTATTCACTTTCAGAGGCTGATAGAGATCCAATTAACCATCTTGAAAACTAGTCAAGCATATACCCTGACTTTTTAAAAATAACTGTATCAGAGATTATCTAAACAAAGAAGAGTATTTCTTATAAAAGTATGTCTACTAATAAATGGCACAGAATGATAGAAAAAGGAAATACCCAGTATGTAATCCTTGATGGAGCAGTGGACCTAGAAACTCACCAGCTACTACTAACCTTACAGAAAAGAAGGCAGACATTGTGTCTTCCCTGGTAAGAAGACATACCGCCTATAGTATCGTCAATAGGATTGAACCTAAAATGGCTAGCACATCTGAACACAGCTGTGCAGGAAATACAAAGGAAAGAGAAACAGCTGAACCACATCATGAATATGCAATTAGCAACATCTAGATGGTGAGAAACTACAGTTTAAATGACCTGGGTTCTTCAATAAATAAGCAATGAGGAAAAGAAAAAAAATGAAAAGAGAACTCATGAATTAAACACAAACATACTCATTAGGTAAAAATGGGCAAGACCACACCATCATGTCTAAGGGGACATAGTCAAGTACTAAAACTAAAGAAACACAAGGAAGTTATTCCTACAGAAATCAGATGGTGGCTATTTTGTATTTTGAGTCAATGATCTGGATGGGACACGTGGAAGGGCTAGGAGGTGGCTGTCAAATTTCTATTCTTGACCCAGATGTAAGTTACAAGAGCATTTGCCCTACATCATTCATTCACTATATGATTTCTGCAGTTTTCTATATTTGTGCTTATTTTATAAAAAAAATTAAAAGTGAAAACCTGCTATTCATTTGTGTTTTTAATTGATTCATGATATGGGTCAGAAAGAGATCTACAGAGTGTATCAATGACAGAAGTTTTAGTCTGTAGAATTTTTTTACAAACTTATATCTTAAAGTCATTGGTATAATTGTGGTTTCTATCCTTATTGTGATCATATTTACAAAGAATAAAGATCATTGATTTAGCATTTACTTTACACTTTTTATGTCACAATAGAATGATAGTGGTGGGGATAAAAAGATGAAAAAGATAAGAATTTTTTCCAAAAAGCTCATTGTCTAATGAGGATGAATAACAAAAATAAATTTACAATGAAAATGTGTGTCAATGGGGCACCTCAGTTGGTTAAGGTACAAGTCATGATCTCACAGCTTGTGAGTTTGAGCCCTGCATCAGGCTCTACACCAACATTGCAGAGCCTGCCTGGGATTCTGTCTCTCCCTCTCTCTCTGCCCCTTCCTTGTTCACTCTGTCTTTCTCTCTCAAAAGAAATAAATAAACTTTAAAAAATGTTTAAAAAGAAAAAAGAAATGTGTGTCAATTACTCACTGGGTGTTCATCAAGCATATTTCCTTTATGATCTGGATATACAACTTTTTCTCAGCTTCGCGTTTGATTAGTGTAGCCATGTGTTTGGGTTCTATGCTATTGGATATGAGCTGAATTATTTGTACCACTTTCATAACTGGGTCAAAAGAACCTCCATGTGTGCTGTGCAACCCTTACTTATTTTTTCCCTTTTCCTGTAACTGTGAAAGATACGTGTTGAATAGAGTGGAGTCACAAGTTGTTGGAAGGATGGTTCTCTGAATAACAACTTGAAGCAAAGCCACATGCTTATTAGGAACACATTTAGGGCTTTATTTTAGTAAGCAATAAACTTTTAATTTGATAAGTTATAGATATCTAGAGTTTGTATAACAACTACCATTATTATAATTCATATATAAATTGCCCAATTAAGTGGGGTTTTATCATTTTAAAAAAGCTTCAGCTATGTAACCCCATGGTAGAGTGGCAAGAAAATCAGTAGCAGAGGCTGGAAGGATCTTGTCCCATGTACTAGAGTTACAGAGAACTTGGTAACTTCTATCGTCAATAACTAAAAAAGCAAACAAAGGTCTGCTGAGTCTATGGCTCTCACAGAAGAGTTTGGAAAACAGACTTTTAGTTGGATATTAAGGCTTAACTGATTACATTTAGTAAGATATTAGAAATAAAGATGAGCTTTCAAAAATTGGCAGATTCTAAAGCACAAATGAAAAAGCCTCATGATAAATGCAGGGCCACAAGTTTGAAAAGCCAACTGATTCTAGATATAAAATGGGAAAATATATATTTTAAAAAGCCTTCGAACAACAAACTCCCCTTGAAAGACCTAGCCATGTGGCAAAGAATAGCATTTTGATATTATCACTTAAGTCAGATAGACACCACACAGACTTGGCTAAATTGGAATATAGAGACCAGAAATGGGAAAGATTATATATATAAACATTAGATAAATGATAAACAGATAGATGAGAGAGAGAGAGAGAGAGAGTATGCCTGGGAAATAAATTTGAATATAATTAATTACACATGGTCTGCTTGAAGGAACTAAATTAATAGTTCATTATTAAGTAAACATCTCATTCCCAATAAATTCATGAACTAGAGCCTAATAAAAAGAAAAAGCATAGCAGAAAGCTCTTACACAGACATGATGAAGTACACAAAAGCCGCAAGACCACAGTGAAGGCCCATTCCTCAATATCCATGTCAGATGGTGGTGATGTTTGTAAACGGATGTGGCAAAGTCTCAGAATGTGGTGCTAAGAGCCATGAAGAATAATATATAGAGAACAAATATTCCAGAGAAAAGAACTTGGGTCGAATCCAAGACCTTCTTTACTCTCAGGTCAGAGAGCTCTTCCAATACTTGCCTGGGAGGATTTCATCATTTTTATGGACCAGTATGAGCTATGTGTCTCCTGTCTCTCCCTGTTTAAAATGTGGCTGTGGTTATGGATATATTGGTCCAGCTCCACTACTGTATATGGGATGCATTGGTGTGGGAGAGAACACATTGTCTTTTGTTCTTTGGTCACCAGATGATGAAAAAAAAATACTCGGTTTAGTGTTGCTTGTTTTCACACTTCACTTTTAAAAAGGCATTATATTATACATAGTATTTTGGTACTTCACTGTTCACTCGTAATTATTGTCATAGGTCATTGTGCATATGCTGTTTTTTCAATTTATCATCACTGTATTTCGTTGAGTTTAAATGCTGAAATATAAACTATTCTGTGAATCTACCACAAAACCTGTATCTGTTCTTCTGACCATGAACATTCCAGTTCTGTCCAGTTTTCACTCTTATAAACATTCTTGCATACACTACCTCATAAAATTGGCCAGTTTGGGTGATATAATTATGACTGGTACAATCTTTTCTAAGAGTATTGGATATTCAACTTTATACAATAATAATGTCAAGTTTCCCACATGAGAATGCTACTAATAACAATTATTAAAGGATCTAATATAATTCACATCCTTCACAGTATTTGAGACTTCAGCCCTTCTTATTTTATTCCAGTTGTATGGTTAGCAAAATAATAAATGACCATGTTCTTATTTTCCCCAAATTATTAGTGAGGTTGAATATCTTGTTAGAAAATTACCAAACAATTATATTTTCTGTTCTATTCATTTTGTCTTGGGTTATTTGCTCTTATAGTACTGTCTTATATATTCCTAATGTTAATCATTTATTGGTTTTCTAGAGTACAAATGTCTTCTGGAGACTTGCAGTTTATCTTTCCACTTGATGTACCTTAGAATAAATGGGAATGATACTTTGGGGGATATTCAAATTTATCAACAATTTTTGATGGCTGGGATGTTTTATATTTTACTTGAAAAAGATGTTCTCTACCTATAAGTTAGGACGACATTCACTTAGATTTTTGCTTACCACATTCATTGACATTTGTGTACTGTGTGTTTACTACTATTAATTTTTTAACATAATTTTACGTTTACTGAAAGCTATTTCAGATCCTTTCTGGAACAAGTTTTGTAACTTTCCAAAAAAAAAAGTACCCACATTATGGAGGGTGAGAGGGTACAGAATAAAAAGAGGAGACAAAGTAGAAAATGAAACAGATCCCTGCATTCTGCCAAGGGCTGGCTGTGGGCAGCAATAAAAACGGTTGTTGAACAAGTGTAAGGAAACAGCTGTGAGATGTGGAAAGAGGTTCTGGCCACCTTATCTTGTTTGGCACAATTCTAAAAAGCTCAATTTATCTCCTCTGATTGCTTCTTTATTATGATAGCTTTCCATTAGGTTGCAATGGCCTTCAAGTTTGTTTTTTTCTGCATTGAGATTTAATATCCATCTTCCTCCCCAGAGATTGGTCAACAATAAATAGAATTATATAGAAATAAAAAGAGGAATCTTCAGTTCTCACTTTTACAAATCTAAGTGATTGCCAGAAGCCCACAGAAGAAATTTTAGAAGGATAAAATTCAAGACTCGATCCTCTAGACTTTCTGATTGAACAAGGTTGTGACTGAGCCAAGAAATTATCACAAAGTACTATAAAGACAATTATAGCAATTAGCAAATCTTGGAAACTATGAAACAATTAAAACTTTTCATCTTACAAGCAAAGATAGTTTGAGAAAGTTTGCATCACTTTTGGCATTGAAATATACAAAAGATTCAAGACCCTGGGCCTGGTGATGTAGTAGAAATGAGATTTCATATCTAGTTGTAGATTATATGGACATACATATAGATGTGCATTTCAAGAGTGAGAATCTGACATATGTTAGACATACATGCATCCTTCGATTTTGACTTCTACTCCATAGAAGGACACAGTGGAAAGGTAATTCAGAAGAAAAACAAAGCTGAGAACTTTCAGTTCCCAGTACTGCATGTAAGGAACTCAGAAATTGCTAATATGTCCTAACAAGTGGCAAAAAGATCTACAGACTAAAAAAAATTAACAACTCTTCATGAATCCTTAAGAAAGGAGAGGACATAGGGTAAACCACTGCCCCTAAGACTGGAGAAAACAGACAGTGAATATAGAAAATCACACCTTACTGAAGCAGAAACCATGAGCAGAAATCCACCTAGGAATTAGTTCTGGGATAGGAAACTCTGAATTGTATTGACACAATGCTGGAATTTCACAGTGAACCACTCTAACATTTAAAAACTGAAAATATTGAAGAAGAAAACCAAAACAGGAGGCATCACAATCCCAGACTTTAGCCTCTACTACAAAGCTGTCATCATCAACATAGTATGGTATTGGCACAAAAACAGACACATAGACCAGTGGAATAGAATAGAGAGCCCAGAACTGGACCCACAAGTGTATGGCCAATTAATCTTTGACAAAGCAGGAAAGAATATCCAATGAAAAAAGCCTCTTCAACAGGTGGTGTTGGGAGAGCTGGACCGCAACATGCAGAAGAATGAAACTAGACCACTTTCTTACACCATACACAAAAATAAACTCAAAATGGATAAAGGCCCTGAATGTGAGACAGGAAACCATCAAAACTCCAGAGGAGAAAGCAGGAAATAAACTCCTTGACCTCAATTGCAGCAATTTCCTCCTCAACACATCCCCAAAGGCAAAAGAATCAAGAACAAAAATGAACTATTGGGACCTCATCAAGATAAAAAGCTTCTGCACTGCAAAGGAAACAATAAAAAAAATTAATAAGCAACTGACAGAACGGGAAAAAGATAGTGGCAAATGACATATCAGATAAAGGGCTAGTATCCAAAATCTACAAGGAACTCACCAAACTCCACACCAGAAAAACAAATAACAAATAATCCAGTGAAGAAATGGGCAGAAGACATGAATAGACACTTCTCCAAAGAGGACATCCAAATAGCCAACAGGCACATGAAATGATGTTCAACATCACTCATTGAAAGGGGGAAAAGAGATTAAACACGTCGCTCTACACCCCAAAGAGGGAGAGGACTCTCTTACCCTTCCGAGGAAGACGACGTTCACCCCAAGCAATCGAGAGAGACAGTTCTTGATGCAATCACACGAGGCTTTATTGCGGAACCAGCGCGCTGGGGCTCAACTCGTATCCCACGCAGGGGTAGAGGAGAAGAGCCCCGAAAGAGGGACAAGCAGGGTTTTTATGGGAAAATGGGGAGGAGGTTAACAAGGCAGGGAGGGGTAATTAGGACATTCTGGTTGGGCCATTTAGGAAGCTTCTGAAGACAGCCACCCCCGGCGGTGCGTCTCGGATTGGATACCGCCAAAAGTAACTGTCTTAAGAAGCCTCCCGAGTCTTTATAAATTAACCAATGAGGAGGCAGATTTTTTGGTCTCCTCGGACATCAAGGGGTTAACTATGGTTTCTGGGGTGTGGAGTTAACACCCCGAGGTCCCCTCTATCAGTGGGGGACCAGTGCCCTGGGTGATGGGTAACTGGAAGGGGAGATAGTTTGGGTGGGGAGTGTGACGCCCCAGCCCGACCATGTTTTCTTTTAGGCCACCTGATTAGGCTAAGGCCTCACATCCCCGCCCAAGGGTCAGGTGATGGTCCGTTCTTTATCTTATGCCAGCAAGCGGTTGTTTACAGAAGCGAGAAGCTGCGGTTAAAGTTTGACACTCAGCACTCAAAG